>MCJB01007491.1:31047-111932 GCA_002018475.1 Nicotiana obtusifolia
TTTTTTTTTTTTTTTTTTTTTGTTTTTGTTTTTGTGTGTGTTATTGTTTTTTTCAATAGGTAGTTCTAAGTTAAATCTGTCCCTTGTTTGGGGACACAAAAAGGAGTTCTAACTTGATGATTATGATAAGGAATAGTGTATTCAAAAGATATTTACAAAAAATCTTTCATAAAAAGAAGAATTTTTGTAATGTTGAAAATTAATCAAATTATCTGCTTATAACATGCAAACATGACCTGATAGTGAAAATATTTTTACAGCATTAGAATAGTGGATATTAGTTAAATTCTATGATAAAATGGTAATGATATTGATGATAACATGGTAGAACTGTAGATCCTTAATTCTAAGAGAGAATTAAGAGCACAATTACAACAACTCGATGAATTCCCACAAGTGGGGTTTGGGAGAGTAGTGTGTACGCAGTCCTTACTTTTACCTTGAAGAATAAAGAGACTGTTTCTAATAGACCCTCGGCTCAAAAAATTAAGATCACAATTAAAAAAGGAAATAAATAAATAAATAAATAAATATTTATATATATATATATATAAAACCTTCTCCCAGAAATAAAGAATCAAAGCAATTGCCATGCATGAGAGCAATAACTTTAAGATTAAAAATACTTTACTTGAGCAAAATGACTAGTACAAATCTTAATCATTTAGGTGTTATATATGCTGGCAAATCGAATATGGTATATATAATAATGGATTACATGCCTCTCACAAATCATAATATAATATTCTATATTATGAATAGGGTCGGAGAGGGAGAGTATAAGTTACGAATTCGGACGAACTTAGTAGCTTTCGTTTAAACCTTATATTTGTACTAAAAAATCTATTAAATATGTGTAACTATTCAATTGTGAACCCAGTAATTATAACGAGCTATGAGTTCGATAACAAATTCAGAACCCAAAAATTTCAAATTCTTGTTCTGCCCATAATTTATGAATCATGGGTATCATTATACATGTATCTCCCTATAACGCTAAGAATCTTCCCTTTCTTCAGTTCAATCTTCATATTCCTCACTTCATATATAGTTCAATACAACAGTACTACAACTCAGCTTACCATAATCGCCGTCGAACCATTTTTTTTTTAATTAAAAATATTCTCCATTCCGTATCTTATTTCTTTATTATACCATGCATTTACAAGGAAATGTATAATACATTAACTACTTTCCTCAGTATATGGTGTCAGTTATCCTGAATAAATAAAAATAAAAAAAATGAGAGAAGCTTGTAATCGACTTCTTGATCATCTGTCTTTTGGTGTCTTTTCTGAATAAATAGAATTATCCTCAATAATTTGCTTGTTGTTTGATTAATGCTGGTTTATATTCTATATAGAGCCATCATAATCAAAAAAAAATTATTGTTTCAGCAAATTTATTATGATTGTGAACTGAAGTATGTTTCATCAGATAAAAGGAAATTATAAGCTATGTGTCTATTGACTTCAATTAGTAATATAAGTAATTACCTTATTCAATAATACTTCTGCATAATTTAGTAAGATGCATTATGAATACTAACACGCACAAAAAAAAAAAAAAAAAGAATTTGAATATAGTAGTACGCAAGTGTGCAACGGTAAAGTTGTCTTTATTTGACTTATTAGTCATGGGTTCCAGCTGTGGAAGCAGTCACTAATATTTGCATTAGCCAGGGTAGATTGTCCACATCACATGCACCCCTAAGGATGTGACTCTTCTCTGAACTCTGTATAGATACGAAATACCTTGTCCACCGAATTATCTTTTTTAACTGTATACATATGGTTTGAGCTGAAGACATTATATTGCGTTCGTTGTCAATATAGTAAATCCACAACTGTCAAAATACTATCCAAAATTGAAGAAACAATAATGTAGTGAAGCTGTAGATGAACGTGAACCCTGGATCTCCTCATCAGGAAATGATAGGATCCTTGTTTCAAGGCATTCATTGTGGCAAATTCTAAGAAAAAAATGAGTCATGCAAATTAAATGAGGTGAGAAAAAGACATAAAACAAAACACTCATCGTAGAAATTTGGGCACCAACAGAACCTGTGTCTTAACTATAAAAGAATATTTACAAGGATATCCACATGCATCAAGTTGACAAATGTTTGAGTGCCAAATTAATTCACACTTAACCAATAATCACATGAACATTATCCATATCTAAACCAGTTATCGATTTTAATACATCCTACAATGTGAACATTATCCTTTGCACTAATTGATGAACACTTTGCTTAATTCCATTAAATGAACTTAATTTTGTTTTAGTTTTTTCTTAATATTTTGGTGAAGAGACCATAAAAGTTATAAGGTTGTCAGACACGATTAATTTGGCATGGACTATTTGAATTGAATCACTAGTCTTTGGGAATGGAGGGAAGAATTTGTTTCCTTAAACCAAAAATGTGTCGCATATATTGTTTACCCGAAACGGTACAGTTAAATTTGTTCGTGGTTTCTAGACAAGTCAATTAATTTGATCCAAAAAGTAATGAAATAACTGATGAAATATAAAATACTTAGCCTTAGAATGTATGGGACGACAGAGCTAATGAGTCCGGGAATAGGGTTTTTGGGCAAAACAATGATAAGATAAAAAACAAGAGAATAAAATTGTATTAAAATGCTATATAGAATATAGTGTAAGTTATCCAGAAAATTCGTGTCCCCTACAATGATAACTGAGCTCTCTATTTATAGCTATGTCTAGGGAAGAAAGTCCTAGGATCATGCCCTTCTTTAATGTCAATTATGAGGGCTATTGATGAAAATGTAACGTTAGACATAAATTCCAAATTCCTTGTAACGAACCATCACCCTTAATGCTGCAAAATATTCTGCACTAAATATTACCGGGCGCAAAGCATTTAATACTCCTTTTATGATCGTTATTCCTTCGGGGGACAAGCGGAATAGCTATGTTCGGTGGCCATCTCTATTTTGTGTTCCACGTGTCCCACGTGTCATGTCGTATTTTTTTCTATATAGATAGTCCTCCCTGCTTTCGGTGACGCAATCTTGAGTTAACGGGAAGTTGGTAGAAAGTACCTTTTGGCGGGAATTACTGTAACTCCCTTTGAAGTTTTCTGACAGTTGATTAGACGTACGTCTCTCCGCATTTAATGCCCCGAACATGCGTCATCCCACGATTCAGCACAGCTTTCTGCCGATTATCGAGGTAATCATGGTCATGAATTTACCCCCTAAAATATTAGTCATACGCATCATCCTCCTCTTATGTACTTCATAATTTCTCAAACTTCTAACTTGCATATTTATTTCTCAACTTTTCTCTGATTTTCTTCGAACCAGAAATTTTCCTTCCCTCTATTCCAATGGCTTCCTCTTCAAAACGTGCTAGTTCTTTAAATGGCAAGAACAAACCCGAGGATTTCGTTCCTCCAACAGTGGGTTCCATCATCCCAAGAAGGCTTAGTACTTCGAAGGATTTTGAAGAGAAATTTCCTACTGCTAACCCTTGTACATGGGCTGTTAGTAGATACCCTTCTTCCGTTCGCCCTTCCAGTATTCCTGCTGTGAAGGAGGACTGCTATTGCCCTGAGTTAGATATTATTGCTCTTGATTTATCGGAGAGAGTGACCCTTCCCAAGGAAGGTTTACATATTTCTTCACGTATCCCTTTACTTTAGGTGCATTTTCTTTGAGCGGAGAGCTTGATTTCGTAACTGCGGAGTTTTGCTTCCGCTACCAGGTGTGCTTGGCATAGGTACGTCCTCCAGTGTGGAGGACGATCGCCTGCCTTTGACGTTTGTGCCAAGAAACTGGAGAGGAGCTAACCCTAGCTTATATGATGAATCTCTATTCCCTCAAAATCTTCCGTGGGGGAATGATAAACCTTTGCAAGCATGGCCACCATGCTTTACTGTCTAGCATGGATGACGACAACGACCGCGGGTGGATGGAACGGTTTGGTGCAGTTGCCACCAGTGGCATTATTCCAATAACGGCTTCATCATTTCCAGTTGCTTGGAACCGCTTTCGTAATTTCCCTTTAATAAACTTTTTCCTACTAAATATTCTTTTATGCTCGTCTTGATCCTTTAACTTTCGTTTGTTACAGCGACTTGATGGATCCCGCCGTTGATAGAAGGCTTGGACCGATGGGTACAGAAGATCTTAGATATCACAACTCCTGAAACCCGTTTATGGAAAAAGCTATCCCTTAAATACCGGTGGAAGGCCAAAAATTATGGTAACTTTAATTTACCTTGTTTACCTTTTTTGTATATGAAGAACTTGGTTGAACCCTTCTGACCTGCTCATGAAATTAGGTCTACCTGCGGGCTCAGTTGATATCCCCGAGAAGGATGTTTTGGCTGACCCTACTGATGCAGCAAGGCTGCTTCAAGAGGCACTTACTCGAACAGGTATCTCCAGGCCTGCTTCGGGTGCAAACATTTCTTCATGGAGTCCCCGGCCAGAGAACAAGCAACCAAAGAGAAGACGTTCCTCTACGGCTGGGGAAAAGAATAAGAGGGCAAAGGTTAATGCCCCCGAGTCATCTCCGGTGGCTATGATGACTGGTCCTCCTTTCGGGCCGGTCATAGACACTGTGATGATTGATGATGATGAAGAAGGTAATAATGAGGAGCTTCTTTACATAGAAGGATACGATCCTCATCTCAACATGATACTCGACCTGTTGAGATAATTGCAACAGCTGAAGATGACGTCTCAGCACTTTGGGGAGAATCTGATTTAGTTGAATATGCTAACTCCCGCTTGCCGCCCCCAATTGCTGTAACGGGTACCGCGAGGCTGAGTACCGGGTTCGTGCCATCCTTGGTTGGCGAGCATCAAACAACTAGCACTACATTTGATACAGCTACTTCTCACTCTTCAACTCTATCGGCTTCATCTCCACCTTCACCACCACCAGTAACTGCTACATCATTTCCATCTTCATCCACTCTTCTAATAGCGGTTGCTACATCATCTCCATCGGTCGTACCTGACCATAAAGAAGGTGTCCCTCCTCCATTGTCCCTAGAATTTGGGGCAAAATTATGCTGCCCCTTCTAAAGATCCACAAAGGAGGAGGAGTGTTACCCTTCTGTCTCCACCTGGTGCAACTTGCTTTCGAGGCCGGTGGGGTTGCTAACTATCAGAAGCCTTTGGCTTCAGAAAAAGACTGGGAGAAGATTCAGACACTCTCGGGGGAGTGTTTGTTGAACAATGCTATGCATAACGCCGCAACGGTACGTTCCTTTCTTCTTCTGTTATTTCTTCTTCTTTTGAACAAATGTACTCTAAGTTTTACCTCTTCTTGTTTTGTAGGCCAACTTTCTTGCTTATGAGGGCCTTCAAAGGCTGATTTGTGAGAAGGAAGAACTTACTTCTGAACGGGATCAGCTTTTGGCAGAACGAGACCAGACTGTTCTCTGCCTCTCAGAACTGGAAACCAAGGCTACCGAGGCCGTGGTTTTGGAGGCCCGTTTAAAGCAAAGCTATCAAGAAGTGGTAACCCTTAGCCAAGAAGTTGGGCCGCTGAGGGTTAGATTTAATGAAGCTAAGGCTAAATGGGTAGAAGTCCAGAACGATGTTCTTGCTGCAAACGATCATGAGGCTGTCTCTGCTGAAAGAGTGATTAACTTGGATGCAGCCTTAAACACCAAAAGTGAAGATCTTGCTATAGTGTGGAGAAACATGCCCAGCTAGAAGAGAAGTACAGGAAAACTATCAAGCATAATACGCTCTTTAGCTCAACTGTCCCTGAGCTCGACGTCAGTCTCAAATCTGCTAGGTCTGCTCGGGAAAAAACCTTTCCGCCAAAGTTACTCAACACAAAGAAGAACTCAAGCTCCGAGCGGCTTCCTTCATTATTGAAAAAACTTATTCCATGTATAGCATGAGAGGACAAAAACCTTGGAAGAGGCCAAGACTGGTATCATTGACATTGATGCCGAAATTGCTAAGGCCCGAGAGCTTGAGTTGGCTGCAAAAAATGGACTCCCGACGCAGTCTGACACTCCAGGTTCTTCTGATTTCGGTTCTGAGTTTTCGGAAACTGAAGAAGGATCGGAAGGCGACGATGCCGAAGACCAAGTTGGGGAAAATATTGAGCCACCGGGGGAACCATTTACTACTCCCGGGGATGCGGATATTTTCTCTTCCTCCATTTTTCATTCTTTTTCTATTTTTCACCTTTATCATTTTGACTCATCCTTGTAAATAAAATCATATTTTTTGCTTAAGTATCGTTTGAGTCTTACTTTCGTTTGAATATTCATGCAAGTCTTTAACTTTCGTACTTGCTCAAGTATTCTATGCATGTTGTTCTGTTTGCGCTTTTTTATGCGTAATCTCATATGCTTTTTCTTCGAAGCATTTTGGTTCCAAGTATCCCTTTTTTTGTAGGGTTTCCATGAGTAATTGCGCAAGTTTACTTTTTGCGTCTTTTTTGTATGCGGTTTTGGGTGTATTTTTCTCCGATGGCATTCTAGATCCCGGGCATCGATTCTTCCGAAACCAACCCTTTAACGTGAGAGTTTTTATAAGAAAGGGCCCTCTTATGTTTACGGTGCTCTTGAAGAGGACATCTCCTGTTCATTACGGCACTAACATTTGAAGTACTTGTTTAACTTTCAAATGGCAAAATTAACTCATCGTTCAGACAAGAAACAAGATAAAAACAAAAGGATTTTATTCCATTTAATTCCTTTTATTTTCAAAAGTACATAAGTATTTTGCTATACAGAAAAGAAATTGCCATGACTTGTGGGTATCTTGTACAACTTATTTCTACGCGGCTGGCTGCGCAGTCCCTGGTCCCGATGATGTATTTTGTTCCCGAATTTTCGTTCCTCGGTTGATGTGGCATTTAGTGTTGTCGTATTCTCATATCCCCCCAGTGTTCGAATGCGAAGAATGTGAATTGGAACACTGAAAGTCTTGTATCTTCGAAGATCCCACCAATGAATTGCTAGGTAATCCTTCACTCGGCAACATATCTTGTTTCCCCTTAGGACCCCATGCTATTGAGCGAAGAATACCCAACTGTCCTATAGTGGCTTGTGCTCGTGAACGGTCGGGTAACCTTCGTTCGGTAGCAAACTTAACTTCCCAGTGGGTATTTGCTATCGAAGCAAAGATTATCTAATCATCGCCGAGTGGAAACTTGTTTGTTTGCCTTGTTATGAAAGGTCTTATCACTGCTATCTTCGTAGTATGATTTTCGTCTCTGCCTCGTAAAAACCTTGCCAGAAAAACCCAATTGGGACAAAAACTGAATGAAGGGAAAAAGAGTACAACACATACTTTCCGTTTGACTGTTGTTTGTCAGCAGTAATATCTTTTGAGGCGAGCCATATTATAGTTGTTGGGAAGCTTGTCTCCGTTTTGGTTCTCCAACTCGTATGATCCTTTTCCAGTGATAACTGAAACTCGGTAAGGGCCTTCCCATGTTGGGCCTAACTTGCCCGCGTTGAGTTACCAGGTTTTTTGGGTTACCTTCCTCAAGACCAAGTCTTCTACTTTGAAATAACGGAAGTTGGCTCTTCGATTATAATATCGCTCTATTCTCTGCTTTTGAGCCACCATTCTGACATGCGCCAAGTCCCTGCATTCCTCCAGCAGCTCCAAGTTGATTAGCATTGCTTCGTTGTTCGATTCTTCGTTCGTCTAGAAAAACCTTAAGATTCATTCCCCTACTTCCACCGGTATCAAAGCTTCTGCGCGATACACAAGGGAAAAATGGGTTTCTCCCGTGCTTGACTTGGTCGTTGTTCAGTAGGCCCATAGAACCCTAGGTAATTCTTCGGGGCAGTTGCTTTTTGCTGCTTCCAACCTTTTCTTTAGATGATGTATGATCACTTTCTTTGTTGACTCTGCTTGACCATTTGCGCTCGGATGATAAGGTGAAGAGGTAATCCTCTTTATATTCAAATCTTCAAGGAACTTTGTAACTTTTGCACCGATAAACTGTGGCCCATTGTCGCATGTAATCTCTTTTGGTATTTCAAACCTGCAAATTATGTTTTCTCAAGGAAGTCGACCACTTCGCGTTCTCCGATCTTCTCATAAGGACATGCTTCCACTCATTTAGAAAAATAGTCAGTCTAAATTAAAAGAAACCTTACTTTTTCGGGAGCCGGTGGTAGTGGTCCGACGATATCTATCCCTCATTTCATGAACGGCCACGGGGACAGAACCAAATATAGGGGTTCTGCGGTTGATGTACTAGTGGTGCATAGCATTAGCACTTGTCACATTTTCTTATGAAGTCTTTGGCATCTTGTTCCATATGGGGCCAGTAATATCCTGCCCCAACTAATTTCAGCACCAAAGAATCTGCACCTGAGTGGTTGCTACATATCCCTTTGTGGACTTCTCTCATGACATAGTTAGCTTCTAATGCTCTTAAGCACCAGGCTAACGGGCCTTGAAAGGATTTTATGTACAATTGGCCTTTCTTGAAGCTATAACGTGCAACTTTGGCGCATAACGCTCTTGATGCTTTGGGGTCTTCGGCCAACTTTTCATTCTTGAGATAATCAATTATTTCGTTTCTCTAGTCCCAGACCAAACTAGTCGAATTCACCTCATAGTAACCATATGTGTCCAAGACTGAGTTCATCAGTTGTACTACCATTCTTGATTCCGATCCCTGAACATCTGTCGATGAGCCCAAATTTGCCGATGCATCTGCTTCCCCGTTATCTTCTCTCTGCATATGGGTAATTGACCACTCTCGGAATCGTGCCAATAAAGCCTGAACTTTTACCACGTATTGCTGCATACGTTCTTATTTGGTGTCAAACATTCTGTAGACCTGATTCACAACCAACTGTGAATCACATTTTATTTTGATGATTTTCGAGTCAAGCCCCCAAGCCAACTCGAGCCCTGCAATCAAAGCTTCGTACTCTGCTTCATTGTTAGTTAAAGGAATCTTTCTAATGGCTTGCCTTAAGGTTTCTCCCAAAGGCGTGATCAAGACTATTCTGAGCCCGGACCCTCTTACATTTGAAGCTCTGTCCGTAAATAAGGTCCAAACTCCCGATGTCGAGTCCGATACCATTATTGCCTCCTTGGCTGCCAGAGGCAATAGTCCTGGACTGAAATCGACCATGAAGTCCTGGTTTATACTCTATATCGAATTCGCTCATTTCGACGGACCATTTGGCCAATCTACCCGAGAGCTTGGGTTTATAGAGGATATTCCTCAGGGGAAGTGTAGTCACCACAGCTATCGTGTGGTATTGGAAGTAGGGCCTCAGCTTTCGGGCGGCGACTACGAGAGCCAAGGCCAGCTTTTTCAGATGCGTCTAACGAGTTTCTGATCCCATTAAAATTTTGCTAACGTAATAAATGGGAGATTGCATACCTTCGTCCTCTCGGACTAAAACTGCACTTACCGCAACTTCTGAAACCGCAAGGTAAACTAGCAACGTTTCACCTTCTTTTGGTTTTGAGAGAAACAGAGGGCTTGACAAATATTTCTTCAACTCCTTCAAGTCTTGCTGACACTCTGGTGTCCACTTGAATTTTTTTTTTTGTTGAGTAGTGTGAAGAAGCGATGACACTTTTCCGATGAACGGGAAATGAACCTGCTCAAAGATGCCAATCTCCCTGTGAGCCTTTGGACTTCTTTTACGTTAAACAATTGATTCCGGATGTCCTCTATGGGCTTGATTTTATCGGGATTCACCTTAATTCCCTTTGTGAAACTAGGAACCCTAGGAACTTACCCGAACTGACCCCGAACGCATACTTCTCGGGGTTAAGCTTCGTATTATGCTCTTCTGGATGTCAAATGTTTCTTGCAAATGCTTCAGGTGGTCACTTGCATTCAAAGACTTAACGAGCATATCGTCTATATATACTTCCATAGTCTTTCCTATTTATTTTTCGAACATCTTATTCACGAGCCGTTGATAAGTGGCTCCGATATTTTTTTAATCCGAAGGGCATTACGTTGTAATAATATATACTACAATTTATTATAAACGAAATCATTTCTTGGCCTTCTGGGTTCATCCTGATTTGATTGTACCCAGAATAAGCATCGAAGAAACTCATTAACTCGTGCCTGGTTGTGGAATCAATCATTTGATCGATATTTGGCAATGGGAATGAGTCTTTCGGGTGTGCCTTATTAAGATCCTTATAATCTACGCACATGCGAAATTTATTATTTTTTTTAGGAACTACTACTACATCGGCTAGCCAGTCCGGATATCTTACCTCTCGGATAGAGCCAATCTTAAGTAAACGGGTTATATCTTCTTTGACGAATTTATTCCTTGCTTCAGCAATAGGGCGCTTCTTTTGCCTTACCGGAGGTATGTCGGCATCCAAGCTTAATTTGTGTACGGCTATCTCCGTCGGGATTCCTGTCATGTCCTCGTGTGACCATGCAAAACAATCAGCGTTATTCTTAAGGAATTATAAAAGCAGACCTGTGCTCCGAGTGCAGTCCTGTTCCCAAATAGAATTTTCTTTCCAGGAATTCTTCGTACAATGCAACCTACTCCCGTTCTTCTACCGTGGTCTTTGTCGCGTCCGTTTCTTCTGGTACTTGAAAATACCTCGGTACCTGATATTGTTCCGACTCTTCTGTCCTCGGTTTATCTTCCTCTGGTTTGGGGGCAAGTGCTGGTTCTAGTAATTGCTATGTCGCACGTTCCTTTCCTTTGCTACTGGAGACCGAAGTTGCATTCATCTCCCTTGCTGCCGGTTGATCACCCCGTATTTGTTTGATCCGCTTGAGTGTCAGAAATTTTAACAATTGGTGATATGTTGAAGGCAAAACTTTCATCTCGTGCAACCATGGTCTTCCTAAGATGATGGTTATATCCCATGTCTCCATCTACCTCTTCGAAGAGAGTTGTCTTCATTACTCCCTCAGCGTTTATGAGTAGCAAAATTTCTACCCGGGTTGTCACGCTTGCGAGGTTGAATCCGACGAGGAGTTCCGTTGCCGGGATAATGCTTCCAGTTAGTTTAGCTTGCTCCAGTACTCTCCATTGTATGATATTAGCTGAACTCCTGGATCCACAAAAACACGTTTAATTTTAAAATCTAATAACTTTAAAGAAATTACCAGTGCGTCATTGTGCGGTAGCAGTAGTCCGTCTGCATCTATCGTCTTCCCAGAGCCTTTTACTATGAGTTATCGATACTTTTTTCTTCTTCGCTACCAAAAAAGTGATTCCATTAATCTCATTCCCTCCGAAGATCATGTTGATCGTTTGGCGTGGAGGTTCCTCTCCTGCTTTCAAGGTTTCTGCGTCACCCCTGTCCCGACCATAGTTGTTTTTAGCTCGGTCGCTCAAGAATTCTCTGAGGTGACCATTCTTTAACAATGTTGCCACTTCTTCCCGAAGGTGTTGGTAGTCCCTAGTCTGGTGGCCGTTAGTGCCATGATATTCACACCATAAATTGGGATCCCTCTAGCTGGGATCAGATTTTATAGGTCTTGGGAATCGTGCCTCTTTGATATTCCTCATGGCCGACACCAACTCTACTACACTGACATTGAAGTTATACTCTGATAACTTTGGTAAGAAGAATCTCACGACCCCCAGATTTCTTTATCCTGCAGCGATCTATTGTTCCGGCCACGATCGGTCCTTCTATCAACGGTGAACTTATCTGCTGTCCAAAAGCTCCTGCCACGACCTTCTGTCCGTTAAGTCCGTCTATCCGTGTCAATATCATCTTTCATTTTTTCTCTGTTCTTCTCCCGTCCTTTGGTCAACAATGGAAAACCCACCTGATCGTCTTCGATCCTTATTTTCGACTCGTACCGGTTGTGGACATCCGCCCAAGTCATCGCTTGGAACTCGAGTAGACTTTATTTCAACTTCCGTGAAGCGACTGAACTTCTCGGATTTAAACCTTTGGTGAACGCTTCAGCTGCCCATTCATCCGAGACTGCTGGTAGCAACATCCTTTCCTTCTGGAACCGGGTAACAAACTATCGTAATAACTCGGATTCTCCCCGCGATCCTGAATATGTCAGCCTTTCGGGCTTGTACCTTTCTGGCACCGGCGTGAGCCTTGATAAAGAATCCGCGATCATCTCAAAGGAATCTATGGAATGCTCGGGAAATAATGAATACCACGTTAAAGCAACCCTCATGAGAGTCTCACCAAATTTATTTAGCAACACGGACTCAATTTCATGAGGAGCCAAATCATTTCCTTTTACCGCTGTTGTGTAGGTGGTAATATGCTCATGTGGACCTGAAGTTCCATCATACTTCGGCACTTCAGATATTTTGAACCGCTTCGGGATTAATTCCGGGGCTGCACTCGACTTGTATGGTAATTGAATATACTTCTTCGAGCTCGGGCTTTCAATACTGATGGTGCGCCTGGGATTTGATCCATGCAGGCGTTTACTTCATCTATGAACTGTAAAAGTTCCTCCTTGAACGGATCGTTACCCTTGTGGAGGCCGGATCTACTCACCCCGGCCCCGTAACTTCGTCCCTGGGAGTGTCGTTGTTGACTCTCTGCGTCATTTGGTTTGCATGAACATCGGGATGAATTGGATCTCGCTTGTTCACATTATTTGAAGTACCTGATAGTGCTTGCTTTAGTTCTGTTATAACCTGATCCTGCCGCGTGACACGGCCTAGAATGATTGCTTGTTGCTCTTGCAAGACCCTCACTACATCCACTACATGCTCCTCATCAACATCATCAGGAGTCGTCTCCCGAACTTGTCGAGGGCATCGCCCGTCATGCACTGGTATGGCGTCATTCCTCTAATTGCGAGTTTCACTAATTAAATCCTCGAAATGAGGATGCTCCCCTTGAATTTCAGGGTCGCGTGTGCCGTTAACAGTGTTATCTGCCATTTCTTTTGTGATTTTTGCTAATACAAAATAATCAAAAACGTTAATAAAAAAGTCAAGGATCAATTTAACTATAAGGCCGTCTAGGCCCCACGGTGGGGGCCAAACTGTTTACCCGAAAAATGATACAGTTAAATTTATTCGTGATTTCTAGACAAGTGAATTAATTTGATCCAAAAAGTAATGAAATAACTAATGAAATATAAAATACTTAGCCTTAGAAAGTAGATGGGATGACAGAGCTAATGAGTCCGGGAATAGGTTTTCGGGCACAACAATGATAAGATCAAAAGCGAGAGAATAAAACTATATTAAAATACTGTATAGAATGTAGTGTAAGTTAGCCAGAAAATTCATGTTCCCTACAATGATAACTGAGCTCTCTATTTATAGCTATGTCTAGGGAAGGAAGTCCTAGGATGAGTGCCATTGATGAAGATGTAACGTTAGACATAAATGTCAAATTCCTTATTAGGGCCATCATCCTTAATGCTACAAAATATTCTGTATTAAATGGGCGCAAAGCATTTAATACTCCTTTTATAATCGTTATTCCTTCCGGTGACAAGCGGAATAGCTATGTGCAGTGGCCATCTCCATCTTGTGTTCCACGTGTCCTTCCTTTAAGCGGCCACATGTCATGTCGTATTTTTCCCTATACATGTATAGCCTTTGGTGCTTGGAGAATTCTTTCACACGATAATAAAATGTGTTAAAGGTCCGACGTCCACTGCCTCTTTCTTTCTTTCTCCTTCGATATATAACCAAACAATTAAATAGAATTATATTTAAGGTGAATGTCTATATTTTAGAGAGATTTTAGGGTTTATTACTTTATGGCTAAGTCATTGTTCCCCTATAAATAGAGGAGTTCTATTCCATTGTAATTCATCCCAAATCAATAAGAATTCTCTTTCTCTACTTTTCTTTGCAATACTTTTCTTCTTCTTCTTTTATTGTTTCATAATAGGTTGTCAACACGGGACTCTAACCAATTGAGTAGAGGCATTTGCTTTGGTCACCAGGCTTTGGGATACGTGCATGGTGCTCAACTTGTACATAACATTGAGCATAATGATTGTCAATTGTTCCATGAACTTCCTTTAGGAATAAATTATGGATTTAAGGTAAGTATTTTACCTTATTTTTCTCTTTTAAATTCTTGAAATTCTATAATTTGATTTTAAATACAAGTAAAGACAATAATTTTGATTGTAACTCTAATAGAGTTGTGAGAAATTATGACTAGCCGAAGTGCTAAAATTTCTACGTCTTGCCATGATCAAATTCATGTATGATTATGAGCACGAGAAGTGGAAACCCGTCCCATTAAATTTGCTTCATTCTCATTCCCTTAAGAGAATGTGGTAGCAATATTTAATAAGCCTGAAAGAAGACAAAATTATTACCGTGAAGGTATCAACGGATCTGGACGTGACAATAGACAAAATTATAATCGTCATCATTGTGGTAATGAGAATAATAAGGATTCTCAAAATAATCCTTCACTCTGTGAAAGTATTATTTGTCATCGATTTGACATGTGATTTTATGCACATATAGATGATTATGGTCCATTCATAATGTGAATGTGATAATATGTGATTTATGAATACATATTCATTCTTGGAAGAATATGAACGTGCTAGTGATAGTGAATATATCATACTCACCTCTAGAAGGAAGTTCGAGATGAAATAAGAAAATAATTTCATTATTATGGCATGAATGGTCATTGATCACGTACGTATTGTGATTATGCCAAAATATTATGGCAATGTGATTATTACAGGGTAAAAGTAATGGAAGCAAAACATTTTGCCTATAATTAGTTTGACCATGACCATAATGGTATAACTTTCTCCTTGAAAGAGATATTCACCATATGAATATTGATGAATATATGGTAGTACAAAATTAATTGAGAGCTCTGCAAGAGCCAATTAAACTATTTTAGAGAAATAAAATCGATTATCAATAATGTATTATGTCGTAGTAAGTCTCAAAGAAACTTATTTAGTTTCTAAAGTATTCGCGAAAGTGGTTGGTTATATTGAGACTATAAATAAAGGAAAGGTTTAATATCTTCTATTACTACAACTTGTAGCAGGGTAATATGTATGTGAAAAGTTACCCGCTTTATTCTACAGTTCGTACTAAACAAATAAAAGCATGCTACAATAAAGTAGAAGTTTATTGATATAAAAACCTATATCATAATGAACTTGGAGTTTATTGATAATTGCACACGTCATGGTGTAAACCTAAAGTTTATCAATATTGATAATTTATCCAGTTGGCATAATTGGTTTATCCATATTAATTTAAGTCTGATGTGCAAAAATAAAAGAGAATTCACATGGTAAATATTAAAGAACTAAAAAGTTCTTTACATATTCCCTTATGTTGTTTGTTCTCATTGATTAATAGATCAACTAAAATTGAGGTCGAATCCCGTGAATGCTGGAAATATCAAAGGTGAATATGGGCTCATTCACCTGCTATGTATACTACATAAGATGCATCTATGAAATGGTTACATTTGTGAGGTAACTTGCTCAATAATTCAATTTTGAGCTTAATTTCTATATTTTCTATTCAAGACAGTTCATCTTGATAAGTTGGTATACATCATAGCTGGTTTAGCAAAATGATTTATTGAGTGCCTCCACTTAATAGCTAAGCTATTGCTAATAACAACAAAGTTATCTATATCAGTTTGATATATGTTACATACAAAAGTATATTACATTCTCCCCTCACAAGTGATTCAGGGTCACGAACCAAATAATATCATCTAATTATTATTGATGTATGGTATATATTTTGATTAACACCATAACGCACAAAGGTGGATTTCCAAAGTTGAGGAAGCAAATTAAATTTTCCAACATGAGGGAGAGACAGGATAAACAGTTGAGAAAATGTTACGTGGAAAGAAAAAATGTTATATATTTATGAAAAAATGTTAGAACCGATATAAAACATTCGTCGACGACATCTATGATAACGCTAAGTTTAGATGAGGATCTTAAGTCTATCGAATACAGACAAAAAAATATTGGACAAGTGGAAGAGAAACAATTCAGGTAGAATTGATTTCATATGAAATACATGCTTGAAAGTATTTAGTCAATTGTGTGTGCAACTACTTTTATCTATCTTATATGTCTAGTATGACATGAAAACTTGATATGCATCTAAAGTTTATTCAAATGGCTTATATGACTTAACTTATATGACAATCCAATGAAGGATTCAAATCGCTTAAAGCATATACAATCCTAAGTGCATGTCACGACCCAAAATCCCAATCCGGTTGTGATGGCGCCTCTCATGAAGACAAGGCCAGCCAATTCAAACTGAACCTCATTTAAACGATTAAACAGTACGAAATTAATATAAATATGGTTTAATAATCGTGACTTGCGGAAAAACATATTGAACCATCCCGACTACAGCCCGAACCGGGGTGTCACAAAGTCATGAGCAACTAATGAAATCCTAATAACAAGATTACTATTACAATATCTCTGGCATAATTGTTGAAGAAAGTGAAAATACAATGTAAAGAGATACGGGGCTGCGGACGCCAACAGCTACCTCGTAGTCTCTGAATCACGCCCTGACAGTAGTAGTCAATACCTCGGAACGGAACCGATAATGCCTGAATTTGCACACATGGTGCAGGGAGTAATGTGAGTACTTCCAACTCAGTGAGTAATAATTATAAATAACAACTGAAGGTAAGAAAACACATAACGCATACAACAATCCATAATAAAACAGTAAAACATGTAAATATCTCAAGTAAATAACATGAAGTAAAAGAAAACAGCATGACTAGCCACGTCATGTCTCGTGACGGCGTGTCACCCGATCCCATGGGTACCCTGCGCTCACTGTGGGGGGTGCAGACTCCGGGAGGGGCTTCTTACGGCCCAAGCACAATATCTCGTGACGGCGTGTCACCCGATCCCTTTATATCATATTCCGTGGCGGCGTGTCACCCGATCCCTTTATATCATATTCCGTGGCGGCGTGCCACCCGATCCATTCATATCGAATCCCGTGGCGGCGTGCCACCCGATCCATTTATATCATTTAAAATGTCATTTAAATCTCAGGCCCTCGGCCTCATATCACTCAGTAAAACCTCACATTTGGCCCTCGGCCGCACTCAGTCAGAAAAATCATCTCATGCCCCTCGGGCATAGTAACACAATAGTTCTCAGCCCAAAACATCATTTAAAATATTATGTAAACCTCAAAAACTGAGTAAAAGTGGCTGAGTTGTAAAACAGTGTAAATCAACAGGACTGAGTTCAAGTAATACATCAACACAGTGAGGAAACAGTGATAAATACCCCCGAAGGGTTCAAATAACTGGCACGAAGCCCAAATATGGCAATCAGCCCAATTCATGATGATATCAAATAAGTTTCAATCAAATATATAGTAAAAATCATCAATCGGAACGGACCAAGTCACAAACCCCAGTAGTAAACGACCCCACGCTCATCATCGAGCGCGTGCCTCACCTCCATATAGCACTACGATGTGCAATCTGGGGTTTCAAACCCTTAGAACATCATTTACAATCACTACTCACCTCAAACCGGCTAAATCCTTAGCCCGTGACGCCTTTGCCCTTCAAATTGGCCTTCACTTGCGTCGAATCTATCCAAATTCAGAATAATTATGTCACAATATGTTGAGGGAACAAAGCCCAAGCGAAAAAAGTCAAAAATACTAAGAAATCCCGAAATTAGCAAAACTCGAGCCCCGGACCCACTTCTCGAAATTCAGTAATTTCCATCCCAACGGGTTCCTTATCTCCTCACGAGTTCAACCATACAAAATTTATCGAATTCCGACACCGGATCGACCTCCAAATCTTAAATCTAAACTTAAGGGTTTTTCATAATTTTTCCAACTTAAAAACTAATTAATTGCTAAAAATTAGTGATAAACTGAGGTAATTCCTCAAAAATTGAGTTAGGAACACTTACCCCGATTTTTTCCCTTGAAAATCTTCCAAAAATCCCTTCAAGATTAGTGCAATCCAAGTTCTATAGCTCCAACTATATTCAAGATGGCCAAAATCCCCTCTTTTAAGAATTTGTCCAAGAAAATCTCTTTTGGATATAGTTTTTGAGGTTGATTTGTTGTGATTTTATGGTGTTTGGAGGTGTTTCTCTTTGTGGATAATGAAAATGGGTTTTGCATGGAAAATGGGCACTTATTTCTATTCATAAAGAGGTCAAAAATCGGAACAATAAAACTTTCAGGTATTCAAAATGTTGTTCGCATTCTGGTCGCATAATCAGAATGCTGTCCGCATTCTGGTCGCATTTTTGACATTGCAATCTGCTACACTTTGCTGCGTAGCATTCTGGTCGCATAATCAAAATGCTGTTCGCATTCTGGTTGCATTTTTGACAGTGCAATCTGCTACACTTTGCTGCGTAGCATAATCAAAATGCTGTTCGCATTTTGGACAGCATGCGTAGCATTTCTAACATTTATGCAGATTTTCCTTTCCAAAGATGAAATAGTCCGTTTAACCACCCAAAACTCACCCGAGGCCTCCGGAAACTCAACCAAATATGCCAACATATCCCATAATATTATTCAAACTTGTTCCAACCATCGGAATGCCCAAAACAACCTCTCAACACCAAATTCGCGTTAGATTTAAGCCTAAGGATTTCAAAATCTTCAAAATCGCTCTTTTGATCTAAACCCAACCAAACCACGTCCGAATGACCTGAAATTTTGCACACAAGTTATAAATTACATATCGAAGCTACAGCAACTTCCGGAATTCCATTCCGACCCTCGGATCAAAATCTCGCCTATCAACCGGAAATCGCCAAAATTCTAACTTCGCCAATTCAAGCCTAATTCTACACGGGATCTCCGAAACCAATTCCGATCACACTCCTAAGTCATAAATCACCTCCCGAAGCTAACCGAACCATCGGAACTCACATCCGAACCCTCTAACTCGTAAGTCAACATCCGGTTGACTTTTCCAACTTAAACCTTCTTAAAAGAGACTAAGTGTCTCATTTCTTACCAAATTCACTCCGAACGCAAAATACTCAACTCGATCATATAAAACACGGATAATGAAGCGTAAATGAAGTAGAAATGGGGAAGACTGAGTGGTAACCCACGAGACGACTAAGCTGGGTCGTTACAGTGCAATTTGTGCACATATGTATCTTGCTAGCTATAACTATAAGCATGATAATCTGATAGTGAGGATTTTCAAGGTGCAATATATTCATTGGAGTTAATATAGCTGATTTATTCATCAAATCTCTACCAACGTCAACCTTCAAGAAGCTAATGCACAAGATTGGAATGCGAAGGCTCAAGGATGTGAATTGATGCTCTCATCAGGTGGAGCGAATACGCGTTGTACTCTTTTTTCCTTGTAAAGGTTTTGTCCCACTAAATTTTCCTTGCAAGATTTTTAACGAGGCAGCCAAAAAGACGTATTGTTAGATATGTTTACTCTTTTTTCTTCACTAGAATTTTTTTTTATTGGGTTTTATTTTAATTAAGGTTTTAATAAGACACATTATCTATTGAATAGACATTCATGGGAGAGTGTTATAAATAGAATTGTATTAAAGGTGAATGTCTATATTTTAGAGAGATTTTAGAATTTATTACTTTGCGACTAAATCATATTTTTCCTATAAATAAAGAGGTTCTAGTCTATTATAATTCATCTCAAATCAATAAAAATTCTCTCTTACTTTTTTCTGCAATACTCTTCTCCTTTTATGTTATATAACATTTAGTTCCTTTTATTTAGGAATGATCAGCCAACTATTTCGAGATTATTATTAGGATAAAGCAAGGGAAATGAATACCATACTTACACGCACGTTGTAAAGGGAACATGTCATCATTCCATATTTTGCCTTGCCTAATCAATAGATGAACACACCGTTACTACAGAAAGTTTTACACCATCTTTATCATCTTTACCAAATAACATGTCTTATTTTTAAAATTTATAAATAAATCTCATATTTTAAAAAGGTGTATTTATAAATATTTTTTGAATGATCTAAAAATATAAAAGTTTCGTCACACACGACGGGAACATAAGATCGAAAAAGATATTAATTGGGAGAATATCATAAAGCCGGCCTGATTTTAGGGTCGTTATCGATTAAGTGATGAACCTGGTTTTAGTAGTAGCAGAAAAGTGGGTCAACTGCACATGGAATTAGCTTCATTCATCAACATATTTACTAACCCAAAATCCGAGCCACTCCACTTTGGTAGATTTTATTGAGCCAACAAAAATGGCAGTGAAGATTAGTAACGGAGTCAGAATTTTTATTAAGTATGTCAAAATATAAAAATATAAATATACCGAAAAGTTAAAAGGGGTCAACGTATACTAAATATATATAAAATAAAAAATTTTATCTAACAATACAATGTAATTTTCTGACGAAGGAGTGTTGATTGACACCCCTCGATTGAATGTGATTCCGCCAGTGCCGTGGAGACAAGTAGACTCGCTAGTGTGTGACAGAAAGGTACTCTAAAGATGTCAAAAATGGTAGAACAATGGAATTTACCATTCCAGTAAGAAGTGCCCGTCTCAATTTATATGACATAGTTTAACTAAATTTTAAAAAAAAATAAAAATCTAAATTTATGATCTTAAACGTATCATATTATTTGTCTGGCTATAAAAGCTTATTATTAAGGGCAACAGTAACATTATTTTGAATCCTTTCATATAGGGACCACAAGAGAAGATTAGATAAACCGGTCCTTGTTCACTAAATTAACCTGAATGGACACTTAATAAGGGCAAATTTTAAAAAAATAAAATTAATTCTTTCTTGATTAGGTAAATGGACACTTATTTTGGATAAAATGATCACTTATTATTAGGAGCGGGCATAGTTTAGGCAAATCCGAAATCCAAACTGAAATCCGAATTTTTTGGATTTTGGATTTAATTTTTTATAATTTTTGGATTTTGGATTGGATATTAGATTTGGTACTCCGAATTTTTGGATATCCGAAAATCCGAAATTTGTATGTTTAGTCCATTATCCATACACCAATAGTAATAAGTTCAATACCCTACTCATTCGATATTATCTCATATATTTAATATTAATTACTAAGTTACTGTCATAATACTTTCTATTTGGACATGATTTTACTTTTGCTACTTCTAATCGGCCGTATTAATGTCGCTGTTGTATTTTTTTAATAATAATTTTATTACTTGAATACTTTATTTGAATGATTGTGCAAGAATGAGGAACTTTTTCAGCAATTTAATCTGAGTCCTTCATTTGGATATTCATTTTTGTAAAAAGTAGAGACATCTCAACTTATACGTTCAAAACTGAAAATTTATAATATCCAAACTGATTAATTCGAAACCGAACTTAAAAAATCCAATCCAATATGAATTTATTTGAATTGGAATTGGATTGTCATTTCTTCAATCTGAAAATCAAAAATCCAAATAGAAACTTTTATATTCAATCCGAACTGCCAAAATGTCTATCCCCAACTTATTGTGGAAGGAAGGAAGTACCTGTAACTAAGGGACCCTTCTGATCACTTTTTCCTTTTTTGTTTTTAGAAAATTAGGAACCACTCTTTTTTTGCTGATGTCTAGAGGCAAGACAATTATAACCAAACACAGAGACAGGCAAACGTACTATCACTATCCATTAGTTAGCCAACTTCAAAAAAAGAAGTTAGAGATGGAGAGTAGGAATATAGAGTGGACTTGGTCCATATTTCAAGTTTGAGCCGGCTTCAAAATTTAAAGTTTATAAGTTTCTATTATGATCTCAAATTTATATGTAATGAGTTTATGATTTAATTTTTATAAATATTTAATGAATTCTTTAATATATATATAATATATGTATATACAATGTATGAGCAAAAACTATTAGATTCGACTAACACTTTTTGGATCTGCCTCTTCTAGTAGTACTAGTAGATCGACCTAGAGTGAGCAACGTACTGAAAGCTAAAGTCACTATCTTGAGAAATTATAATCATTTTCCAACTGAAAGTGGATGCCTAATTTCAAAGCCAACATGCACCATAAAATACAGAAGTAACATAGAGACATGTAAATATACCTGATCCACTAATTTTGCAACTTATATACTAAAAGAAAGCACTTTTGTGCTTTTTGTTCTTTATGTTATTGTCATTTCGAGTCAGTGATGCATTTTGGATAGTTATTATCTGCTTTTTATATGTGTAATTCATTTGCTGCTGGGCACCACACTTTGTGGTATACTTTTAGCCAGTCAATCTTTCATGCATGGGACTTACCAAGCATTTGCCACTTGTCACCTTATTGATAAATCAAGTAACTGTAAAGGCAGCCTAATACATTAAACTTCCGCTATAATTTTCTTAATTATATTATTTATGTTCAATTACAAACTCCTATATTTTCGTGTTTGATGCTCTAAAGTTTGCAAAAGGTGCACCCAAATTTAGTGCCATTCTCCGTGCCTCAGCAAACCAAGATAGCACCCAAAAGTATATTCCAGTAATGTTCAATTACAAACTCCTATACTTAGAGTTACTCTTAATTTCTCTGTATAAATATGAGATAATATCAATGAAAAAGGGAGATCAGTTTTCCTCTCCGCTAGTCGTACCTCTCTACTCTAGCATAATTTCACACTTTCAGTATTGCCAGGTATTTGTCAATGGGACATCATGACACTACCTATTGTTTACTATATATCAATTTTGACATATAATAGTGTAATTCGTCAAAAAAGAACGCCATCAGGCCGCTGAAAAATACGAGAGTGATAAGTTGTCTTCAGACTCTTCAAAAAAGACACGACGGATACCTAATTTCGCGAGTTCTTTACACGCTCCGTCACGATGGACCCTCCGGACGGCGTCAATCCGACGCATCTGGAAGGCAAAAACATTTCTGCTGCTATGGCGAACACAACTATTGATGCTATTGACAAAAAGATCTCCCATGCGACGAAAATCACGACATTACCCAACTCAACTGCAACTTTCAATCGTCATGAACGGAAGTCAGTTTTTGCTATACAAACGACTCACAACGGAATGCCGGCGGTGCTTTTTAAGGCAACTGATTACTATGGCATCATGGCAGAAGAGTGTAAGTCTAAAATTGTAGGAAGATTCCTTCGACCAAGGCCTCAAACCAATCGAATCAGATCCAAATTCAAGGAAACAATATTTGTTAAGGGCTCGGTCAAGATTGGGGTCTACGACAACTTCAATGTCTTTCTAGACTTCACAAATGAAGAAGATCTCCATATGGTCTGGTATAGAAGGGTTATAGAGATAGAGGGACAACAAATGGGCTGCAGAAGTGGTCGCCGGATTTTAAACCAGAGGAAGACCCCTATTTCGCCTGTATGGGTTCTCCTTCCTGGTCTTCCATTTCATATGCATACTTGGCATTATGTCAAACAAGATTGTTAGCTCCGTAGGTATTCCTCTTGGAATGGACTTGGCTACCAGAGGAGGAACTAGACCAAGTATGGCAAAAGTTAGAATTGAAATAGATTTGCTAAAGCCACAACCTGCAACTGTATATGTGGGACAGATTTATGAAGACTCGCCTCAAAAGGGGTTTGTGCAAAAACTTGAATACGAGGATATACCTAAGTATTGCAAATTCTGTAAAAAGCTTGGTCATAATATGATTAATTGTCGAGTGCTTGAAAGGAAGAAAATTGCTGATGCTAGGGAGGAAGAGATCAAAAAAGGAAAAGATGAACTTGTAGGTGATAATGTAGTGGGGGTTACAAACAATATCCCCAACAATCTAACTAATGGTAAAAATTAGAATACAAGGGATGCAACAAGTGAAAAATTAGAGATGAAAAAGGGAGTCAATAGCAAAGGAAAATGTGAAGAGGGTACAAGGGACCATAATGATGACAATGACGATGGTGGACAGTGGCAATTACCAAATACCAAAAGGAACAGGTAGAAAAAATAGTGGAAAAATAAAGTTACTAATCAAGAGGAGACCAAAGAGACCAATATACAAAAGGTCAATCATGCCGACTACATAGAACAAGATGACAATAAAGAGAATGATCTAGGCGACGCTGAAAAGCTACGTAAAGAAGAAAAGCAAGAGAAAAAGGATGCCACAAAAGAAAATTTCTGTCGTGTTTAAGCCTACAATTATCAAAAGAGGACGTAGGAAGACGAGCCAACATTTTATAAATACTAGTGTAAGGCAGGATACTATGGAAATAATTGTGGAGGAAAGTTTAAATCTTGTTGTAGGGGTGCATCAGATTAATGAAGGTGCAAGAGAAGAATTAAAAGAGGTCGAGGCATCAGCCAAAAACACTATCAAGGCCAATACAAATGAGGCAGTCCAGGACACAGAGGGTGTTAACAAGAGGAAACAAACGGATAATGAAAATCAGGAGGCACGAGATAGCATTTCTGATTCTAGTAGCCTGCCATCAGAAGTTAAAAATCACCCTAGTATTAATCTTGTGGTTCATTTGGTGGGCAATATACTAGAGAAAAAGAACATAGGATCATCCACTGACAAAAATAACGGGAACAATGATCAACATATTACAGTTCAATCAATAAGTTGTGACCACACATTCAACATGCAACCAGATGATCCAGCTCACACTCACATGAGAGAGGTAGTCAACAAAGAAGGAATATCTCCTACAGAAAGAGGCAAAAGCAGAAAACGGAAAAAAATGATTAGGACAAAAACAATCCTTCCTCAAGAGGAAGGAGTCAAAATTGATCATTTTCTATATTATTTCATGATTAATACAATCATTGGAATATAAGAGGAGTGAGATCACAAAAAGCCATTTATAGGCTTAAAAATCTCTGTAAACAAAATAGATTTCGCAGCTGCTATGGAACCTTTCTCTAATATAGAGAAGATTCAAGGTTACATGAGATTCCTGGGATTTCAGCATTGTCAATCGAACATCAATGGACAGATTTGGTGTTTCCGGAAACAAAATTGTCAAGCTAAGGTCATTGCTAATGAAGAACAACTTATTACTTTGCAAATCAAACATGATATGATTGATAATGAATTATGCTTCTCTATGGTTTATGCAAAATATACAGCTATAGAGAGGAAAGACCTATGGAGTAGTCTAGAGAATGTATATTCATTGGTTAATGGTCCATAGTGTGTTGGAGGGAATTTTAATATCATCATAGATCCAGATGAGAAATTAGGTGGTAGACCTTACAGACTATACAAAAGCTTTGATTTTATCAGTTGTATGGAGAATTGTGAATTGGTTGATCTAGGGTTTCTAGGCCCGAAATACACATGGTACAATAATTGGAGACCAAGTAAAAGGGTGTGGAAGAGACATTTTCATTAATGATCAATGGGCCCAAACTTTACAAACCAGCAGTGTCAGGCATTTGACTAGAACTGGATCTAACCATAGGCCATTGTTGATGAAGAATAGCAATAACAATGTTCACAGTATTAGCTACTTCAGATTTTTGAACTTCTGCACTCAATAACCTAGTTTTTATCATATTGTGAAGAAAGTTTGGGATACTCATATACATGGTAATCCTATGTGGAGATTACAACAAAAATTAAAGATTCTTAGCAGAAAATTAACTATATGATCCAGAGAAGATATTGGTAATGTCTATGATCAGGTTGCTAAATAGGAACTTGAAGCTCAAATTGTGAAAGAAGTAGACATAAAGCTGAATACAAATCAGAGCAGAGAGAAGAACAACAAATGCCATGCTGAATATGTTAGATGGCTCTCAATGCAAGAATCGCTATTGAAGCAAAAGTCTCAAATCAAATGGTTTGAGGAGGGAGACTGTAACACTAAATACTTTCATATTGCTATCAAGGAAAGAAGTAGGAAATTGAAGATTCAAAGAATCAAAAACCGCAAAGGCAATTGGGTTACATCAGAGGAGAAGATCACTAAGGCTGTTATCAAACATTATTAGAAGTTGTTCAATTTATCTCACCATGAGATAAATTTGGACATTCTAGAATGTCTCCCCAATTGTATCAGTAAAGATGAAAATGAAATGCTCACTGCTATACCTGAAGAAGAGGAAATCAAGGATGCCATCTTCAACATGAGTTCAAATAGTGCTGCTGGCCCGTATAGCTTTAATGGTTCTTTATATCAAAATTGTTGGAATATTATCAAAGAACATGTTGTTGAGTTTGTCCAAGATTTCTTCAATGGTAGAAAAATCTCCAAATATTTTTCTCACACTTGCCTGGCCCTTATTCCTAAAGTTGAATCCCCACAGACTTTCTCTGTTATGAGACCCATTAGCTTAAGCAACTTTTCTAGCAAAATTATTACTAAAATCTTGGCTAAAAGACTCAATACTCTCCTGCCCAAGCTTATATCTGACAATCAAAGTGGCTTTGTGAAAGGCAAGCTTATTACTGAAACTGTCCTCCTGGTTCAAGAGATTATTCAAGGTATTAATGAATACAATAAAGGGGGAAACATTATTTTAAAGATAGACATGGAGAAAGCTTATGACAGAATGTCCTGGACCTTCATTTCAGCAGTAATGAGAAAGTTTGATTTTTCTGAAATCTGGATTGATATTATTTGGAACTTGATATCAAATGTATGGTACTCCGTGATTATAAATGGCACACAAAAAGGTTTCTTCACATTTTCCCAAAGCTTGAAACAAGGGGACCCTCTTTCCCCATCATTGTTCATTCTTGGTTCAGAAGTTCTTTTCATAATGCTGAATAGATTGCACAATATGGATAACTTCACACATTTCTCTATGAATAGCATAGGCCCTCAAATCAATTACCTTACCTATTGAGATGATATTATTATCTTTAGTGCTGGGAATAATAATACTATCAAGCTAATTATGGAGCAAATTCATGTTTATGAGAAAGCATCAGGGCAGAGAATGAATACTAACAAAAGCTTTTTCATAGTTGCTCCTAATACAAAAGCTGGTAGAATTAACAGAATTAGAAACTCTACTGGTTTAATGGATAAAAATTTTTCTTTCACTTATTTGGGGTGTCCTATCTATGTGGGTAGAAAAAGAATATGCTACTTTGATGATATGGTTGCAAAGATTGTTAAAAGATTAGGTGGAAGGCAAGGAAAGATGTTATCTTATGGGGGAAAAGTGGTTTTTATTAAAAATATTCTCGAGTCTCTCCTTATATATACACTTTCTGATATGAGTCCCCCTAAGACTACTTTGAAGCTGATTGAGAAACATTTTGCTAGATTTCTGTGGGACTCAGTTGGTGGCAAATATAACTACCACTGGAGCTCATGGAAAAATCTATACTTCCCAAAAGAAGAAGGAGGAATTGCCATTAGAAGTATGAAGGAAGCCAATGATGTTTGTGCAGTAAAGAGGTGGTTGAGATTCAGGACATGTCCATCCTTATAGGCAAATTTTCTCAAAGCTAAATATTGTGCGAGATCTCATGCTGTTTTCAAATGTTTGCTATCTGGAAATTCAAACCTTTGGAAAGGTCTTATCCAAATCAGAGAGAAGGCTAAAACCAACATTAAATGGGTAGTGAATTCTAGTAATTTTAACTTTTGGTGGGATGATTGGACTGGTAAAGGTCCGTTGGCTTTCATTACAAATGCCACTGTTAGACCGAGTAAAACTTTGGTTTCTGAATTCTTTTCTGATAGTTGCTGGAATTTTGATAAATTAGCTAATCGTGTGCCTGCTGATGTGGTTCAACATATTCAAAGTATACCAAAAGGCAACCGTGAGCAAAATGACTATGCCATATGGAACTTGATTAAGGATGGTATATTTTCCAACAATTCAGCTAGGCATTTGGTTAGGGCAACTAATCTAAAGATGATTTTATTAACAAGGTTTGGCATAACTCGATTCCTTTTAAACAATCTTTCTTGTACTGGAGAATGATTTTAAAAAAAAATTATCTTTTGATGATACTATTAATAGATTTGGGAATCACATTGTGTCTAAATGTCTTTGCTTTAGAGATCATAATTGTGAAATCTTGAAACATGTATTCTTTGATAGTGAGGTTGCTATTAGACTGTGGAAGTTCTTTGGGAATTCTCTGGGCATTTAGTGGTATGCTGATACCATTAGAGGGATTCTTACTCAATGGTGGCACAGCAAACCAAAGAACATGATCCACAAAATGGTGTTACATATTATTCCAATTTGTATTATCTGGGAAATATGGAGAAGCTATACTGCATGTAAATATGGCGAAAGCACTGGATATTATCTATTCAAGATGATCAATCAAATTCTCTGGAATGTCAAGGTAGCCGTATTCGGATCTTATCCAAATCTTACCATTCATCTTCCTTAGTCCAAAGCTTGTGAGATGATTGAAAGGTTAAAACCATGTGTTAAATGGATGCAAGTTCAATAGGAGATGCCAGAAGTTGTTAACTTGAAAGTAAACACTGATGGTAGCTTCTTCAAGGATACCGGGACCGGAGGCATTGGAGGAATAGGTAGAAATGAGCATGGTGATTTTATCATGGCATTCTCTATTCCTTTACAATGCAACAATAGCAACATGGCTAAAATGAAAGATGTTAAGTTTGCTGCTAATGGCGTATAAACTAAAGGATTCCCAATTTTACGTCGGAGATAGGCTCCTTAGTTATTTGTACCATGATCAGGCAAAGAGCAACAAAACAACAAATTGAGAAGAGAGTTTGAAGATATCATTAGCTACACCGATAGTGATCATACTACAATTAACCACGGCCTAAGAGAAGCAAACCTAATGGCGAACTGGTTGGCCAAAGCTGCTTCTAATCTAAGTGAGGGAATCATTTACTCGTCCTTTCAAAAGTTGCCTAAAGGTACTAAAGGACTCTTCTTGATGGATAAATGGCAAATGCCCACTTTTAGAATTAGATATGAAAAATATAATTTTTTTTGTTAGTTAAACATATGTATTTTTTGTCCATAAACCCCCTTCTCATACATATCTTACTGGTTAAGCTTACGGTATGCATTGTAATTGGAGGTTAAGCCAAAACCCCCTTCGAATTTGGTTTTGTTGGAAGTTAAATATATCCTAGGCCAGATATTGATGGGGCATTTAACCAAAAATAAAATAAAATAGTGTAATTCGTCTAATTCGCTCATATTGAATTTATTAATAAACGGTAAGCAAGGCCGGCTGAAGGACTAGGCAAGTAAGGCATACGCCTTAGGCCCCAATTTCGAGGGACCCCAATTTTAAAAGGAATATGTTATGTGTTAATCTTTTCTTAAAAAATTTTAAGCATTTTATAGTAAAAATTTATCATCATAAATTTGATATAACTGTTGAGGGATGGAAAAGTCCTCTCGAGTGAAGTAGACATATCGTTATAATTTTCTTTAACTTGATATAACCTTCATTTTGTATTTTTTTACATTCTGACCACTAAAGCATAATAGTCACTCTATATTGATGGCTTAGACTTATATATCGAATTGAAAGTATTAAGAAAAATAGTACAAGTAGCAGATAATATTCTAATCGATATACTTAATTACATAAAAAAAAAACTTAATTCTTTTTTAAATGTCTAACAATTGCGTCAACGAAAAAAAAAATTCAAAACAAAAGTAGATAAAATCTTACATAAGATCAATAACGTCTCAAATTAAATCGATTAGCTATATTATTAACTAAAAAATAATTACCAAAGAAATCAATTATAAAATAATTTGGGCTTCTAATTGTAATTTCGTTTTAAGCCCCAAGTATCTCGAGCCGCCCCCGACCGTAAGCAGAGTGATTAAAATATATTAAAATACGTAACTTGTATTAATTTTTGTTCACTTGACTTGATCTATATATCCCTTTCACATTCTGCACGTTAGAGCAACGTAACTTAAAGAAAATGGAGTTATACGTACGAGGGTCGAGGACACATGATTTTGCCTTTTCCTTTTTTTCTTTCTTTTTTTTTTTTTAAGAAAAAAATTTCCCAGTGGGCAAAAGGTGAAATAAAAGGTGCATGGCCCAGTAAAGGTTTTTCAGCTTGCGACATTTATATACTGTGAAATAAAAGGTGTCACTTTTCACATGGAACTGAGTGTTATTTCTGACATTCGTCTGGCTGTCTAATTTCACTACAAAATTCATGCAACTACCATCTATAAATTTCTACTGCTCTAAATAGACAATAAATTAAACAAAGATTTCATACAACTGCAAGAAGCATGTGCACACATCTGAATTCGTTAGAGTATATTAGGTACAAGATCGGACGAACCTAATAGTTTTTGCTTAAATCCAGTATTTTCATTAGAATATTTATTAAATATTATTATTGTTTCATGGCGAACCCAATAAATAAATCGAACTATGAGTTAAAAATTCAGAATCAATAAAAATCAAATCCTGGCTTCGCCCATATCACTGGACAATGTATGAAGTTGGCCACTTTGCATAAGAGAGACATGCATTTAATAAAAGAGTGAGTGCAACATACACAAATAACAAACAGAGACAACATTCAAGATACAATGAACAGAGTATCAATTACCAAAAAAAACAAAAAAAAAAACAATAACATTGGTCTCATAAGTGGGGATTGCGGAATATAGGGTGTATGCGGACCTTACCTTTACCTTAGGTGAGGTATAGAATTTGTTTCTGATAAACCATCGGCAAAAAATATATCAATTATATATACTAAAACCACAGCACCAATGTACCAGGAAATGATGGAAAATTAGCAGAAAACATGTGGCATAAGTTCAATTTTCCTTAGCTTCAAATTTTAAATAAAAATGATCGGTCAAAGATATTTAAAAAATAGAATGTCTAGATTCAACCTCAAACCTACAATTCTTACAAACTCAAATATGAGTTTGACCCGTGGATCAAGAAATACTTTTTGCTAAAAAGGGGTGACATTAATATATATTGCTTTGTTTTTACAAAATATTAGTATAAATATTAGTATTTTTTCCCGCCAAAAGGACACTGCTTCCATCTATTTGCGTCTTCTGATAGACCTTCGGCAAAGAATATATCAATTATATATACTAAAAACCACAGCACCAATGATATGTTCCATATGTGAAATCGTGCCCATGTTTTTCTCCCTTATATGCGTAATTTCTGTCTCAAGCAATGTGATGAAATTAGTTTTCAACGGCTAAGTTCCAGTTCTGCATTATATGCGTAAAGATAAATGCCAGACAAGTTAGTCATAAGTCCTCTATAGCCAAGCTACAGCCTAGTGGTATATATCACGAGCCGCTACCAAAAGGCATACAACAAAAGAATTTGGAAAAATTCTTTTCAATTGCTTGCCATTACCGCTTCCTCTGCCCACCGCCTACCCAAAGATGCCTTACTCATACTGTAAACAAGATTAGCTTCCTAGTTGTCCCATTTTATTATAAATTACGGTTAAAATTTTTTATATCAGCCTAGTTTGTTTCGATAGTTTTTTGGTGCTATAGTGAATTATTGTTATAAAAAACATATATTATAACATAACATAAAAAATTAGTTCCAAAGAAAACATAGCTGTTAAAGTAAAGCGCTGTTAAAAAGGATAATTGTTATAAAGAAATTTTACTGTCTTACATGTTACGTTCTTGACTTTAAACTACCTCACAAATAATTTTTTTTTTGTTGCAAGTATTAATGAATAAAACCTAAAATCGTTACAGTCAGAGGCGGACCTGTGCACTAAAATAAGGGGTCATCACACCCTGTTAATCTTGGAAAAAATTCCAAATATTTATGCGCATACATGTTGAGAAAGGTTATACGTTTTGCCTGGAACCCTTAAGATCAAGAGTTCGATGGAGCACTGGTTAAGCATTCACTCATATGCTCCTGCCACCTTCAAATCATGCATCCACCTTTGACTACATTATATTACTTGTAATATTCCTAGCCAGTAATATTTGGTTTTGAATAGAAGGACGTGTGCTCACCTTCATGAGTATATATTATCTAGAGTTCTAGACCTTCTTTTTTTTTTTTTTTTTTTTTTTTGTAATTTTCCTCTTTTTTTTCTTCTTATTAACTCTTCAATAAATTGCGCATTAAGTCATGTTAGAGTGATCATACGTACAAGATATATAGGTGCTATCCATAAAGGAAATGAAAGATCCAGCTATAGTAATATACCTTTAATTAATTTGTTTTTGTCATATCGACGAAACAGACGGATATTGAGATGAGTAAGCTTTAGCTATAACTTTTCTTGTGAATGAAACAAGAGAATAACCTAATCTACCACTTTTGGTTGTGAGCAGCTCATGGTTCCTTACCATTCTCTAAATCTTCCTTTACTCATAATCCTCCTTTTCCTCCACCACCCCTCAAAGATAGTAAGATATATATATATATATATATATATATATATATATATATCCAGGCACATGATCTTGCTTTCGACTAGTTAATGTATATTATTGTATAAAATATTTATATTAAATATGTTCCTATTTTCAGAAGAGTTTAACTATTATAGATTGACAATGTAAAAGAATATTATTTACACCGTTAAGTCACCTAAAAATAACTGTAGACCTAGCCTGAAAAATAAAGTTGCTAACTTGCTATATATCAAAAATCAATTTACATTGATAAGGCCATAAAAAGCATTAAGCTTGCAGGAAAAATAATTAATTGGTTTTTTTTTTTCCTGCGCTTCTATCGGGTGTTCTACTTTTACTAGAAAACACATGAGAAAAGTAAAGAATATGGGGAAAGCCAGATCATATATAGGGATCGAAAATTTACTTTTCTTGGATCAGAGGCCAAAACATGGGAGTAAAATAAACCCCTTAAAGATACAAACCAGACAAGAAATATAATCAACAATGTAATCAAAGAATTATGTCTATTAATAAAATTATTGTTGAATGTATAATAATAAAAATAAGTGTTAACAATTCACAATTAATGTGATGGCTGCAATAATTGAAGAAAAGAAAAAAACGCAAAATAAAATAAAGGGTGTTGAATGTTGATGATTTAGTAATGGCAGTCAACTAAAGGAGAAGCTGAGAAGACGATGACTTGTTCTTTTGAAGCAAAGGAGAATTTCGTCATTTCCCGGTGATCGTCTTCCGGCGCGGGTAGGTTAAGATCCAATGACAAGAAATTCCTTGTGTTTTTTGTTTGATCATGAGATTCTTCATTGCTAGTACTGCTTGCTGCAATTGTAATACTATTTGGCAATGGCCTATGTCTTCTCATGTGACCACCTAATGCTTGTCCTGAAGAGAATTCTGCTCCACATATCGAACATTCGTGTACCCTAGTCTTGTTCTTGCTGTTATTGTTGTTGTTATTGTTGTTGTTATTGTTACTCCGGATTTGAAGTGATAAAGTTGTGACATGATCCTCGTTCAATTTCAAACAAGTGGCAACTTGTTCAATTGGCTTTGAATTCTTGATCTCTTCTTGGGTTGTTGATTTTGGCTTTTTATGACTTGCTCTATGACCACCAAGTGCTTGAAACGAAGAGAAGCAACGGTTGCATGTTTTGCATTGAAAAACTTCCAATGAAGAGGATTGTGACTTTTGGTTGTGGCCTTGTGCTAAAAGAATCAAACAATTGGCCATATCTTCTTCTTCCGAATTTTTGGCAAATTCAATCCCACAATTGGAAAGCGACGACGAGTTCGCCACATGTCCGTCCAATTCACCACCACCACCACCGCTAGCGCCTTCCACGGTGCTACAGGAGCTAGTAGCAATTGTTAAAGCAAGAGGAGAAGGCGGCCTAGGTCGCTTAGTCCGCCTCCTTTTGATCACCATATTCATATGATGATCAACATTTTCTTGCATTTGAACGAATTCCATACTGTACTCTTTGTTTTCTAGTATCATTCAAAGTACACTAAACTTTTTCAAAGGGAAAAGGGCAAAGGGAAGTTTTCTTCAAAGATGGAGAAAACGATGTAATACAGTGAGTGTTTATATATGTTTTTTTGAGAAGTGGTAGTGATTGGTTTTTAAGAGAGGGAGTTTTTAGGTAAAATGAAAAAAAGAAGCCGCCCCCGTGAATAGTAATCTTGAAAATGTTCACTGTTTTCTTGCACTTACAAACTTTGCAAGTTATATATATAATGTATATATATATATATATATATGAAATTGATATACATTTATTTATATTATATTATATAAAGTGATTGTATGTATATGTATGTAGAGATGGAGAAGATGGAATGTAATGAGGAAAGGAGTAAGATTCGGTTGGCTTTGAAGCAAACCCATTACTTTATGCCAACGATATACCTTGTGGAGGATTGGAGTGCAAGCCTGGCACCACATATTTTCCCCTTCAATAAATTAAAATAAAACATACAATAAAATAGAAAAAAGAAATCCCTCTTTTCATTCCCTTTTGGTTAGCTTCATCGTTTGAAGCATTTTTTTTTTTTTATATAATCATTATTACTAATAATTTGCAACCTTTTAGTTGTCTTTAAGAACTTGCTTAAAGTCAATTGCCCATTGCATAAGTATGATTGGCATACTTATGGAAATACACTATTTTTCACTATTTAAAAAAAAAAAATTATTCTGAATATCTAAAGGTCGAAGTACATCAGAGAAACAAATATGAAAGAGTTGGATGAGAATAGAATCTTAATTGTTCCAGATGACAAGTTTCTCATGTAAAAATATATTAAAGATATGAGGTCGAGTTTTAGCTCACTTGGCAGAGGGTTCGATTCAGAGGCAAAGCCAAGATTTTAATTTTATGGGTTATAAATTTTAAAATGGTATCTCAAATGCCAATAATTAAATTCTAAATTTAATATTTATTAATATAGAGAAATCTTTTCCTTTTATTTTACTATTATATGTTAAATTATATGTTAAATAAGACCAAAAAGATGAAATGAGCAGAAAATTTGTATAGATCAATGGAGGAAATAACCATGTGAAAAACAAGATAGGAATTCTCTATAATTACACTGTGGAACAATTGAAGGGATGTGGCGCAGCTTGGTAGCGCGTTTGTTTTGGGTACAAAATGTCACAGGTTCAAATCCTGTCATTCCTACCTATTACTGCTCAAAGGAGCTTAATAAATTATTTTTAAACTAATACACTGTTTGAGCAAAAGTTAATAAATATACAGTAGCCATGCTTCTAGCTCCGCTCCTGATTCAACCCTATTTTAGTGGTATAGCATCCCTTTTCCCCCTCTCCCACCTCCTAATGTACTACAAAAATTGAAGATATAACTCTAAAATGATATATGCTAATTATGCATTAAAATTGAAGTAGTTTTGGCATATTTGGATGAAGTAAATTAGTTGGAATTAATAATGGGAGTGAGGAAATTTGTTGAGCATATAACTAGTGGAGAGTGGACTTGGTTGGATTGGGGTACGTAGTGATGTTAATGAATGAAGCAAAATCCATGTGCAGTTGACTGACCCACCCACTTTTGTGCTACTACTGAAACCAGATTATGACCCAAAAATCACGCCGGCTTTCTGAAATTCTCCTAATTAATTTTATTTGCCACTACAATCTTATGTTTCATCCAATGATTAGATTTGGTAAAGTATGGAATAATGACATGTTCCCTTTACAACGTGTACGTCGTATTCATTTCGGATTCACATTAATTATTTCATTTTCTTTATCCTAATAAAAATAATTTTGGGATCAAATACTATGTTAATCTTTACTAAGTACTATGAACTGTTGAGTTGTCCCACATCGGTGGAATTTGAGGTATTTGATCTCCTTATATGGTCTTGGGCAATCCTCATCTCATAAGTTAGCTTTTGGGGTTGAGTTAGGCCTAAGGTCCATTTATCATGGTATCAGAGCCAGGCCCATCTCAATTATTGTTACCGATGTTAGGCCCCCATTTATGTTGTCCACGCTCCAGAATGCAGGTCCGGGCGTGGGGGGGTGTGTTGAGTTGTCTCACATCGGTGGAATTTGAGGTATTTGGTCTCCTTATATGATCTTGGGCAATCCTAACTTTTAGGGTTGAGTTAGGCCCAAAATCCATTTATCATGAACTAAATCTTTTCATTACATTTGGTTTAAAGAACCGCCATCATATTGCAAAGAGTTTATTTTTATATTTGTAGGTTAAGTTGGCCTACAACATTAAGTAACATGAATAAAGTAATACCTTACTATTACTGGTAAAATTATATCGATAGTGAAAAAGTTTTACACTTTTGGCATTTATAACTTACTCTATTTCCATTAGTAATTGAGTTTCAATATACGTATTCACCCTATATTCTAGCTTCTATTTACTCTGAGCCATTGAGTAGGGGAAAAATATATTTATACAATTAGATCTCTTATAATTAAATAATTACAGATAAATTTCTATGCTGAATACTAATATATAACCTAGTAAAGGTTATAACTAATTATCTGCTTTGAAATTGTGTCGATTGTGTAAAAATATTTACAATTTCAGTTTATATATCTTAAATCATTATACTTGGCCGGTCATTACCACATAAAAAGAAGAATTGCGACAGAATTAAGTTCATTTAATGAAGTTAAGCAAAGTGATTAGTGCAAACAATATTATTCACACTATAAGAGATTATTATAATCTATATTTTGCTTTGGAATTGGATAATGTGCATGTGGTTAATTAAGAGTTAAGTATGTGAGTTAATTGCGTCAATATCAACCAATTTATGCCAGTGGAAGCTCCGCCTTAATTAGCTAATCACCTTTTCTTTATCTTGATTACTTTTGGCCCCAAATTATTTGTCAACTTGATGCATGTGGATATCCTTGTACATATTCTCTCTTTTTTTCCACATTCGGTGTTTGATATTTGTATTGGAGATTGATTAAATTTGAATTTGTACCGAAAAATGTTATATTGGAGATAAAGCGATTCCTAACAAAGTCGACTTCATACCTAAAACTCGACTCAAAATATCTGGATAAAGATAAAAGAAGTACTTGTCGCTCCATCACAACTTTTGTTGGTGTAAATATTCTTAATTTTTTTACAGTTAAGCGACAGGTTTTATTGGTGCTCAAATTTCAACGAGGAATGTTTTGTCTTATGTCTTTTTCTCACCTCATTTAATTTGCAGGACCCATTTTTTCTTAGAATTTGCCACAATGAATGCCTTGAAACAAGGATCCTATCATTTCCTGATGAGAAGATCCAGGGTTCACGTTCATCTAAAACTTCACTACATTATTGTTTCTTCAATTTTGGATAGTATTTTGACAGTTGTGTATTTACTATATTACCAACGAATGCAATATAATGTCTTCTGCTCAAGCTATATGTATAAAGTTTAAAAAAAGAAAAATTAAAATACACTTGCGTATTACAATATTCAAACTCATGTTATCACTGTTTTAAAAGGTATTTTGGGACTCACCTCGGGAAGGAGCTCTTGCAAAACAACATGAAATTCACGTGTGTACGTGGAACTTAGTTCTGTGAGGTTTACACCGCACGTGTCAAATTATGCATCTTAAATATGCCTAACGTTCAATGTTTGGAACTCGCCTAATAAATTCTATACAAATTATGTGTCAAACTTCGTAATTAGCACCATTGACCCGCAAAATTATGTTATAAATGAATGAGAAGAGTTCAATCCATCAATAAAATTTGAATGGTTGAGAGTAACTCAAATAATGAACCATAGTATTGTATACTAACTAATTAAGAACATTATGATGGTGAATATCATATGAACATTTTTTCTAAAAATAGATATCCTTCAATTGCTGTTGATCTTCATATTTTAGTTCTATGTCTCTCAAAATTAATAACCTTGTATTATTTTATTATTTGAAAGCAATTTTTGTATTGTTATTCATAAAAGAATAATATTTTTTGTATAATATTGATAAATTTTGTTGATTATTTACTTTTAAGATGGTAAATGTTAGTGAATTCAAATCCACTAACATTGCAAAATCTTTCATCCGCTTTATAACAGAATAGTTGACTTCTTTAATTCCACTATTACTAAGTTCAGAAAATTCTTGGAAGAAAAGAAATGCTTCATGTTATATATTTTTGTGTTGGTATTCATAATGCATCTTTGCTAAATTATACAGAAGTATTATAGGATAAAGTAATTATTTATATTACTAATTGAAGTCAATAGACACGTAGCTTATAATATCCTTTTATCTGATTAAACATACTTCATTTCACAAGCATAATTAATTTGCTGAAACAATAATTTTCTTGTGATTATGATGGCTCTATAAAGAACTTAAACCAGCATTAATCAAACAATAAGCAAATTATTGAGGATAATTATATTTATCCAGAAATGACACCAAAGGACAGATGATCAAGAAGTCGATTACAAGCTTCTTTCATTTTTTTAATTTTTTATTGAGGTTAACTGACACCACAAACTGAGGAAATTAGTTAATGTATTATACGTTTCCTTGTAAATGTATGGTATAATAAAGAAACAAGATATGGAATGGAGAATATATTTAATAAAATAAATGGTTGGACGGCGATTATGGTAAGCTGAGTTGTAGTATTATTGTATTAACTATATATGAAGTGAGGAATATGAAGCTGAACTGAAGAAAGAGAAGATTCTTAGCGTAAGGAGATAGATGTATAACGTAGATACATTTCATAAATTATGGGCTGAACCAGAATTTGAAAGTTTTTTGGATCTGAATTTGTAGTCAAATTCATAGTTCGTTATAGTTACTGAGTTCACAATTGAATATTTATACGTATTTAATAAATTTTTTAATGCAAATATAAAATCAAAACGAAACTACTAAGTTCGTCTGAGCCCGTATCTTATACTTTCCCTCCGACCTTGTTGATGATATATAATATTTATGGTTTGTGAGAGGCACGTAACCCTCTATTATACCATATTTAATTTGCCAGCATATGTAACACAACACTACAAATGACTTAAGACTTGTACTATTCATTTTGCTCAAGTAAAGCATTTTTAATTTTAAAGTTATTGCTTTATATGACATCATTTTGTACGTAACCTTTAGAGTTGGTAGAAAGAAAACTATCATCCTCTTATGCATGGCTTCCTTTGATTCTTTATTTCTAGGAGAAGGTTATATCTGTTTTAATTTTTTCCCCTTCCTTAATTATGCTCTTCTACCATGCAATCATCAGTTTCATTACCATTTTATATAAAAATTTAACTAATAATTACTTATACTGTAAAATAAAAATTTACACTATCAGGTCACATTTGCATATTAGTAGTGTTGAAGAAGCTGATAATGATAAGGATAAGTTTACACGAGATAAGGATGGTTAGATTGTATTGTAGAATTTGTACTTAACTCAATGTAGTAGTCATACATGTAGTAGAGCTCTAAGCCCCTAAGTCAATCTTGTAGTAGCTATCACTTACCCTAGTTTTTCGTTTGGTTTGTGACTTGTATAAATGCAGTCACTTGTGGCTTTGTAATGTATGTGAAAACACACGGTTACTGAACATAATTTCTTCCCAATCTTGTGATTTTCTACAGGGTATCAGAGCTTTCTGAAGCTACGCTGCCCATACTAGAAACAAGAATCAAATATGGCCATAACAACACTCTCAAGTCCTTTGTGTCTATCACCTGCTTCCTTACATCATCTGATTGCCTCCTGTCCAGTTAAGTTGAAACTGTAACGACATGGCCAGTCGTTTTGAGAGTTGTAGTCCCGTTTTCTTATTTACTGCTCATTTTACACTTTATAGCTATTATGTTACTTGCCGGAGTAGTCGGTTCGGGTCCGGAGGGATTTCGAAATGAAATGAGACACTTAGTCTCAAGGTTGAAAGCTTAAGTTGAGATGGTTGACCGGATGTTAACCTATGTGTAAACGACTCCGGAATGGAGTTCTGATGGTTCCTTAGCTCTGTTAGGTGATTTTGGACTTACGAGCGTGTCCGGATTATGATTTGGAGGTCCGTAGCTGAATTAGGTTTGAAATGGCAAAAATTAGATTTTTGGAAAGTTTGACGGGGAGTGGACTTTTTGATATCAGGGTCAGATTCAGATTCCGAAAGTTGGAGCAGGTCCGTGGTATCATTTGTGACTTGTGCGCAAAATTTGAGGTTAATCGAATGTGATTTGATAGGTTTCGACATCATTTATCGAAGTTGGAATTTCTTAGTTTACATTAGGCCTGAATTGTGGTGTGATTCGTGTTTTGATGTTGTTTGATATGATTTGAAGGTTCGACTAAGTTCGTATCATGTTTTAGGACTTGTTGATATGTGTGGTTGAGGTCCTGGGGGCCTCGGGTTGATTTCGGATGGTTAACGGATCGAAAATGGACTTGGCGCATGGCTAAAGCAGGGAGACTGCGCAGATGCAACCAAGATTGGGGAGGACTGTGGTCGCAGGTCCGCGGTGATGGGCATAGAAGCGAAGTGTGAGCAGGTGCAATAGGGAATTCCACACCTGTGATTGCGCAGATGAGAGGGAGAGGACCGCAGAAGCGGAGGCCCGGCTCTAGTGGTTCACCGCAGAAGCGGGTGGATTGTCGCTTTTGCAATGGGCAGATGTGGTTAAGTTACCGCAGAAGCGGAAGGGCTAGACAGAATGCTTAAATTCAAGGGTTCGTGATTTTGCTTCATTTTAAACATTTCAAGCTCGTGTTTGGGCGATTCTTGAGAGGATTTTAGATCTTTAGGTAAGTCCCTTGTGCTCATTTTTAATCAATAATCTTGTTTCCCCATTGATTTTCCCACCTAGTTGGTATGTATTTAAGGTGTAAATTGGGAGTTTGAGGCTAGGGATTTGGAGAGTTTGATTTGAGGATTTTGGGTGATAATTTGGTGTCGGATTTTGATAAATTTGGTATGGTTGGACTAGTGGATGAATGGGCTTTTGGATTTTGTGACTTTTATTGGATTTTGATACGTGGGCCCGGGGCCGATTTTTGACTAATGATTAATAACTTAGCCCGTGTTGATTATATCAAATTGTTTATGGCTAGATTCGAGGCATTTGGAGGCTGTTTCCCGAGGCAAGGGTGTGTTGGAGTAGAGATTTGCTCGGATTGAGGTAAGTAATAGTTCTAAATTTTGTTCCGAGGATATGAAACCCCGTATTATGTGTCATGTGTTTGATTTTGAGGTGGCGCACATGCTAAGTGACAGGCGTGTGGGCGTGCACCGTAGGAATTGTGACTTGGTCAATTCCATGGAACTGTGTAGTTGAATAATCTGTTGTTATCCGTACATTCTCCACGTATTAGAGAAATTGAACTACAAATCATGTTAGAAATCATGTTTAGACCATGTGTTGACACTGTAGGGACCCATAGAGGTTATACATGTTGAAAATTATATGCTAAATTGTTGTTTTGTACTCGGTCATAGTTTTATTTGCATATCATATCTCAATCTCTATTGTTCCTTGTCGATACATTATATCATTTCTATTTAGGCTGATTTTCGTGATTTTTTAGAGCCCAAGAGACTGGAGCGATTGATGACTGAGTGAGGCCGAGGGCCTGATTGTGAGGATATTTTTGGGATTGGGCTGCATGCCGCAGCATGTTTCATTGATTTATGTCATGATTGTCTTGTTATAGCGCTTGGGCTAAAGGAGCCTCTTCGGAGTTTGTACACACTACCAGTGAGCGCAGGTGCCTACTGAGTGCGAGTGCTGAGCTATTGGGAGGAATGAGTGATTGCGAGGTTGGAGCGAATGGAAGGACCGAGTGACTGTTGCTCTGAGAGGATGCATTTGACTTTCATTTCTATTGCACTTTAGTTGTCATATATCATCGTCTTGTAATTTCCAAGAGTTATTATATTCTATTTCACTTGAACTTGACATAGATTAACTGTTGTGGCCTAAATTATCGAACTTGAAAGCATGTCTACCTTCCTATGTTGAAATTACTGTAATTGAACTATAACTGTGAAGCTCATCACTACTTTCAGTCCTTTATTTAGTCTTGTTATTTGCTGAGTTGATTGTACTCACGCTACACCCTGCACTTCATGTGCAGATCCAGGTGTTTCTGGACACTATCGGTGTTAATTCCTTCACGCAGTTGATCTTTTGGAGATTTCAAGGTAGTTGCCGGCGTTTCGCAGACCTTGTCCCTCCTCCCCTATTTTCCGTTTTATGTATTTAGTTTCAGACTATTATAGACAGTACTCCCAAATTTGTGATGTTTAGAAGCTCATATATTCAGTGACACCCCGTTGTTGGGAATTTCTGTATTGGTTTGTGACTTTCTATCCTTTTTGAAGTTTTGTTGACTAAAACCTGTGTTATTCTTATTTTTCATTTAAAATGTGAAAGTATTTTGAAGTGTCGGCTTGCCTAGTACCACGTTAAGCGCCATCACGACAGGCTAAGTTTTGGATCGTGACAGAAACCATCAAATTATCTAATATGGAGGACACAAATACTTCAGTTGATTCAGGTAATGAAGGTGACAGACCTGATCAAGGAAAGCAAGCCAGACACAAGCAGTTCATCCACTTCTGTTGGAGCTGATAAGACTGTCGATAAAGGTGATGACAACACTGACTGGGAGGAAAAAGATGTGCTCCTGAGGAGTTGGATCTCTGCTACAATGACTGAGGAAAGCATGTATCTCATTGTGGGATGTTCAACTGCAAAGAAATATGGGAATGCCTGGAGGAAGCATACCTGCAGGCAACCAAGGACAAGGAATTTCAACTTAAGCAACAGCTGCAGAACATCAAGCTAGGAACCAAAAGACTTGATGAATATCTGAAGGAGTTCAAAGGCATATGTGATCGTCTTTCATCTATGCACAAGTCAGTTGATGAGGACAGCAAAGTGATCAACTTTGGTAGAGGACTTGGTCTAAAGTTCAAGATATTTAGGACTGTCATGCTGGAAAAGGCTTCATATCCTACCTTGAACTAGTTTGTCAATGCTTTTAGAGGATTTGACATGAGAGATGATGAAGAAAAAATGGCTCAACAAGGCTACAATATGGCCTTTGCTGCTCAAAGAGGAAGAGGTCGTGGGGTTACCCTAACTGAAGAGGGAACTCAAACTTCTCCTTAAGAGGAAGAGGTTTCAGACCTACAGGATAAGGCAGCAACCAGATTAATCAAGCTACTCAGAACACTGCAAATTCAAGTCAGCCAAAGAGCAAGGAAAATTATCAAATATGTGGAAAAAACAGCCACACAGCTTCAAAATGCTTCTATAGGTGGGACTATTCCTACCATGCTACAGAGGATTTGCCACAGACCTTTTCTGTTGTTAACTAGCAGAATACACAGGCAGAAGATGAAGCTATATGTGTTGACTCTGGTGCAAGTAGTCACATAACCAATTCAACAGGTAATCTATCAAACCTTTAACCTTATAATGGTTTTGATAAGATAATAGTTGGAGATGGGTCTAAACTTGACATCACACATATTGGCAATACAACAAAATCTGGACTTAAAGTAAAGGAAATTCTTGTTGTTCCTAAGACTAAAAAGAAACTTATGTCAGTCAGTAAGCTTGCTAAGGACAATTTTTATACACTTGAGTTTGATGAATCTGATTTTGTTGTAAAGGACAAGAGATCAGGGAGACTTCTGGCCAAGGGATCTAAGAAGAATACCTATATGCATTGGAGGACAATAACTTCTATGCCCTATCTTCATCAAAGGAGTGGAAGAATACAGACAGTATGTGGCATGCTAGATTAGGACACCCTAGTTTAAAATCTTTAAAGATTCTTAGTAGTAATAAGTGTATTGATGTCAAGTACTGAAATAAACTCCCTACTGTTTGTGTTAATTGTCAGTTAGGGAAAGGGTGTAAGCTTCCATTTGAATTGAGAAATAAGATTGAAAAAGAGCTTTTGCTCAAAATTCACTATGATCTTTTGGGCCCAGCACCTGTTGAATCATCTCAACACGTGAAATACTATGTGATGTTTGTTGATGACTATACAAGATATAACTGGATCCATCCACTAAGAAGGAAATCTGAATTCTATGACACCTTTGTTAAGTTTCAAAAGATGGTCGAGAAACAACTCACAAAGACTATTAAGATTTTTCAGTGTGATGGAGGTGGTGAATTTAACAGCACCGCATTTGTTGAACACCTAGATAATTGTGGAATTGTTAGACATATATCATGTCCGCACACACCTGAGCAGAATGGAGTTTCTGAGAGCAAACACAGACATATAGTAGAAACCGGTCTGACTTTGTTGTTTCATGCAAAGTTGCCGCAGTTTCTTTGGGTAGAAGCCTTCTTGACAGTTGTATTCTTAATTAACAGAATGCCTTCATCAGAGTTACAAATGGTAACTCCATTCTTTAAGCTCTTTGGAGAGCATCCGGATTATAATAGTCTAAAAATCATTGGATGCAGGTGTTTTCCTTACTTGAAAGGAAAAACAAAATTCTTTCAAAAGACCTATCCTTGTGTGTTTATTGGATACAATAGCCTTCATAAAGGCTATAGGTGCTACCATACATCGACCAGGAGAGTCTTTGTCTCAAGACATGTGGTCTTTGATGAGAACACATTGCCCTATGTGCAACCAGATGCACCACCAGACAATTCAAGTGATTCTACTCACATTGCTAGCTTCTATGAGTTTTTCTCCAGGTTGCAGGATACCTCAAGCTCAGATGTGGACTCTTCTAATTCAGAGGAAGTGTTGAATGGATCACTATTAAGTAATCAAGGTGAGCAGCCTACAGCTGATGTGAATGCACCACCACCAAATGATCATTCCACACCTAATTCTCCAGTTGATGCTCCTGATGAGACTGTTGAGCCTACACTAACAACTGACCACAATGCTGAGCCTGCTGAATCTCCTTTAGCAGCAGTTCCTGCAGGAACAGATGCTCACATCACTATTGATACAGTTGATGAACCTCAGTCTACTGGATCAAGTGAAGAACCAAACAGCTCAGCTTAGGACAGTGCATCCTCTGACTCTAATGTGTTTTCAGTTTATGATCCACAGGGAATTCAGCTTGAAGTTGACTTGTCTTATTGGTTCAAAGTTGAACCTAATCAGGATACTCAAGTTATACCAACACAAGCAGAACCCACTGATGATACAGAACCAGCAGAGCACACATCAAATACACAAAAGCATCACATGGTGACAAGACAGAAAACAAAATACTTGCTAGTGAGACACATGCGTTTCAGCTAAGGAGCCACAAACTATAAATGAGGCAATTAGCTCACCAGAATGGCATGCAACTATTTTTGCAAGAGGAGATTAATGCACTTCACCTAAACAAAACTTGGACACTGGTGCCCAAAGCACCTGGTCTGAATATAGTTGGCTCTAAGTGGGTGTTTAAAATCAAGTTAAAGGCCGATGGATCCATTAATAGGTACAAGACAAGATTAGTTGCCAAAGGATATTCACAGCTTGAAGGAGTAGACTTTGAAGAAACTTTTAGTTCAGTTGTTGAAGCAACCACTGTAAGAGTAGTCCTCTCAGTAGCTGTGAGTCTTCACTAGTGTATCAGGAAACTAGATGTAAAGAATGCACTTCTGCATGGACATCTACAGGAGGAGGTGTACATGAGTCAGCCACCAGGTTTTAAAGATGCTAGACATCGTGACAGTGTGTGCCTTCTAAAGAAAGAATTGTATGGCCTTAAGCAGGCACCTAGAGCCTGGTTTGACAGGTTCAGTCTACATTTGCTTCGCGTTGGGTTTAAGTGTAGTAAAGGCAGACTCCTCACACTTTGTGATACACTGTAAAAGAGGCACAGTCTTGCTCTTTCTATATGTTGATGATATAATTTTCATTGGGAGTCACACTGCACTAATTTCAGAAATCATTGTTGAACTAGGGAAGGAGTTTGTGATGAAGGACCTTGGTCCTCTGCACTTCTTCTTAGGGATTGAGGTCACATACTTTACTGGAGGCATTCATCTAAATCAAAGTAAGTATGCTGCAGAATACTTGCCAAGACTAGCATGGCACTTGCTAAACCAATAAGTACACCTCTAGCACAGAAGCATGGTCTACAAGAAGTTGTAGATGATCCAATGGATGCTTCACTATACAGGAGTATTGTTGGCAGTCTGCAGTATTTAACTATCACAAGACCAGACATAGCTCATGCAGTAAATTTGGCAAGTCAATTCATACAAAGTCCAAACAACACTCAGTACCAAGCTATAAAAGGATACTTAGATATGTAAAGGGCACAACTGAGTATGGTCTAAGAATCTTGTCTCAATCACCATTCAGGTTATATGGTTTCTCTTATGCAGACTGGGGAAGGTGTTCTATGACTAGGAGATCAACTACAGGCTACAATATCTACCTAGGATCGAACTGCATATCTTGGACATCCAAGAAACAACACACAGTGGCAAGGTCTAGTGCAGAAGCTGAGTACAGAGCACTGGCCTCGACTGCAGCTGAAATGACATGGATAACCTGCATCCTCAATGACATTGGGGTTCGTTTAAAAACTGCACCAACATTATTCTGTGATAACTTGAGTACACTATATATGACAGTCAATCCAGTAATGCATGCCAGAACAAAGCATGTTGAGATGGATTATCATTTTGTTAGAGAAAAGGTTGCTAGTGGTCAGCTTGTCACAAGGTTTGTTAAATCAAAAGACTAACTAGCTGACATTCACACTAAGGCAATGACTAAGCAGATGTTTGCAGGTTCTCGAAGCAAGCTAGGAGTGGTAACTTCACTACTTACTAGCTTGAAGGGAAGTGTTGAAGAAGCTGATCATGACAAGGATAAGTCTACACGAAATACGGATGGTTAGGTTGCATTTTAGAGTTTGTACTTAACTCAATTTAGTAGTCATACATGTAATAGAACTCTAAGCCCCTAAGTCATCTTGTAATAGCTATCATTAGCCTAGTTTTTCGTTTGGTTTGTGACTTGTATAAATGCAATCACTTGTGGCTTTGTAATGTATGTGAAAACACACGGTTACTGAACATAATTCCTTCCCGATGTTGTGATTTTCTACAAGCAGGTAACTTGACTTATCTTTAATATTAAAAAAGAATTATGTTGGACTAAATTAACTCAAAAATATTCATAATATAGTGTAATATTATCCGCTTTGAATCACGTACAATTTTTCTCAATAGCTACATCTCTCTTTTTTATTAACCGAAAAAACAAAAAAAAATCTTTGAAAAACTGTGGTACAATTAGTATGTAACATTGTTATATGTAACTCAAGAATCACGACATATTCACGTCGTTCTAAAATAATTCCAAATGATATTGATATTCTATTAGAAAATTTATATTAAAAGAGAACAAATTCAAGCTGTTGTTCTTTCCCTTGATTATGCGCACGCGGCACCCCTCTCCGATGCCTTAAAATTAATCTACATGTTTAGAGTGGCAAGTCTATATACAATACATACATATTTTTTTGATTTTTCACTCGATATCCGATATTCGTATTAGAGTTCAATTCGCGCCACGTAAAGCCTCATTCTTGTGCGCTCCCTACCAAGTATTTTTTCATACCCAAGACTCGAACTCGAAACCTCTAGTTAAGGGAAGAGTAGCCACATACGCTACACGACATCCTTTGGGAGTATACATATTATTGCTTCTTCCTCTTTTTCTTTCTGTTTTTGTTTTAAGAAATTATTATATAGTACAAATATGAAAGGGAAGTCTCGGAGCAACGATAAAGTTCCGTATGACCTAGAGGTCACAGGTTCGAGTCGCGGAATTAACTAGTGATACTTGTATAATGGTAGGCTGCCTACTTCACACCCTTTTGAGTGCAGTCCTTTCACGAACCCTGTGTGAGCGCGAAATACTTCGTATACCGAATTTTCTCTATTATTTTATTAAAAATATAATATGTATGTGATTGTCAGAACAATGTATAGGTGTATATTATGGATGTTCATTTCCGAAGCATTGAAGAAATGCAAAGCAAGTAAGCAAGGCTGTGAAGTCACTTTCTATTGTATTTCAACATTATTCTATTTTAATTTATAACTAAAGAAAACCAAGTATTCTCTCCACTAAAGTAGCACTATAGGGACTTGAATTATTGAGTATACCTAGCATGTATTAGTGGGTTGAGCTCCACTCCTTTTCATAATTAATCATAATCATATCCAGTTATCCATTTGGAGCTGCAAAATAGAATGTTCTTCCAACATTATTTATGATTAGATTTATAAATTAGAAATCAATATTTCAGACTTGAAAAAAGGATCACTTCTCTATTTGGAAAAAAATAAAAAGGGACTGGGAAAATTAGTTGGATAACTCATAACTGCTCTAGTTGGAGAGATTTTGGAATATTTTCATTGTCTTATAGTATTTCAACTTGTTTATCGCGAGTAACTAATTTAAAGAATAAAAATGTTAGTAGGTATACTTAAAAATAGAAACTAAACGATATTGAGAAATCTTATGTGAATGTCAACTCATTGCTTCTGAAAGTACCTGACGTTTAATATTATTAAGTGAGATTAATAAACCTAAATCGGAAAAAGGTGACCTTTTTAAAATTATTTTGGAAAAATAGATGAATGTTATATATTATCATTAATTTGATTTACTCTCATTATCCTTCGTACCCTTGACCTTGCTCTTGAGGTTGTGCCAAATAGTTTAAGCAGGTCAAATTAATGGGTGTGAAAGGGATTATTCAGGTTAAGTAAACAAATTAAAACATGTTGAGTTAATTAATAGATTTGATGGAGCTCGAATTTAATAGAGTCAAAATGAGCGAACTAAACCAATTGCACTTTTATATGTCAAAATTGATACATCTAAGACAAAATATAAGTCAGAAAGAACTCCTTTTTACATTTAATTGTTATGATGCCTCATTAACAAATAGTTGGAACAAGTGAGACTGACTATTTCAATCAATTCATTCTCGTAGCAGGCCTCATACCAAGTATTTTTAGTAGCAATATTTGTCATAGTAGCATAAAACTGATTAAAAAAAAAGATATTGGACCTAATTCAACCTTAAATGCTAGTTCAAGAGGTAAGAATAGTTCAAAACTATATAAGAAACCCTAATACCCACCGATGTGGAAAAATCAACATCCTCCCCCCTCCCCCCTCTCCCCCACCACCACACGGCTCAGGCTTGGCAACTGGAGATGGATAAGATAATATGGGGGACCAACATCAGGTGAAATAAGAATTGGGTAGGCCTGACTCTAATAACATAAAAATGGACTTTGGATCGATCGACCACAACTTCAAAAGCTAGCTCAAGAGCTGAGGATTGCTCAAAATCATATAAAAATATAAAAATCCTAATATTCACCAACAAAACAACAATAATTATACCTCAATTTCAAAAAAGTCAGGGATCAGTTAAAAGAAATTGTGCTTTAACATTGCCACTTTATTTCCTCATAAAATTAAAATTTGCTTCACCAATAAGGCGACAAGTGGCAAATACTTCAACTCCCATGAAAGATTGACTGGCTAAAAGAGTAGCAAAAAAAGTGTAGTAGCCAACTTATGGGAATTACACATACTGCACTGATCTATGACTTTATCCAAAATGCATCACTGACTCGAAATGACAAGGACATAAAGAACAAAAATATAAGCAGAAAAAGAACTTTCCTGCTTTTAGTATAAGTTGCAACAATATTGGTGGCTCAGGTATATTTTCATGTCCATGTTAGTTTTGAAAATAGGCAATCAATTTGGAATAGTTCAAGCATTCCCTTCTCTCATGAAAGTGACTTTGGCTTTCAGTTGCTCATTCTTGGTCTACTACACTATTACAGTACTACTATATACAAGGAATTTGGATTAGGTCCACTCACTAAACCTCTTCTTTTGCAGTTGGCTATTGGCGATACTTTTGCATATCTCTCTTCTTCTTTTTTTTAGTCATTCGGCATTCGGAGTTTATTCACTCGATTAATCTGAATTCGTACCAAGTAGGCCGAAAGTGCTCTCTACCAAGTTCTTCGATCAATCCCACGACTCAAACCTTCATTTGATATTAGGATAAAAGGAATTGAATCTCCACTATCCATGCACCTAACCTCTTTTTGTTTGGTTACGTACTTATTTTGACTCTAGCTAGGGTCATCAGCAAAAGAAAATATAAGTTCCAATTAAAAGAAATTAAAGAATGAAAAAGTGAGAAGCAGTGACGGATACAGGATTTTAAGGTGGTGGATGCTCACTCTCTGGCCATATAAAAAAATTGATTCATACAAGAATTGATCCCTAACCACTTCATATTTGTGCACTCTATTCTCACCTCTTAACCAAAGCACCCAGAAGACTTTTTGTTTAATGGGTGCTTTCTAGTTCTTTATACCAGTATTTTATGTATTTTCTATATAATTATACAGAATTTGCGTCAGAATTAATGGGTGCTTCAGCACCCGATACGGTCAACGTAAATCCACCCCAGGTGAGAAGGGTACTCACTTTAGTAAAACTGGTTTATCTGATCTTATGTCTTGTGGTCCGTAGAAGAAGGAATTTCTTTATCCCATAGTACCAACAATACTTGCAAGAAATAGTCAAGATTCCATTGTTGTACCATTATTGATACCTCTAGAGTACGTTTATTCATACGCTAGCTAGGTCTTAGTGTTTTATTTTTCATTTCTATACTTTATCTTTTGTAGAATAAGTCTACTTGACTAGTATTATAGCTTTTGTTGGCTCAAACTACCAAAAATATTTCATCATCATTTTATTGGAGACTACTAGCTATATCCATTTATAAGTAACTTATTAAAAAATTGGTCAATTCATTAAATATTACTAATATTAGCCAAATGTTACCAATATTAGCTAATTAGTTATTTGTAGCAAAAAAAGTCAAATCTTCGCTTTCTTTTGAGTGAATGTTATTAGAATAGATTGGGTACATCTTAAGAAGATTGAATCTCAGTTTTGGGATGGTTTGACGGAGTTTTGAGGTGATTTGAATTGACAATTTGAAGTAGAAGATGAAACATGAAAAATATGATATGTGTATTATTTGTGTGTCACATATATATCTTATTTGTATCACATGCATATCCATGTATACATGTGTGTGTAATACATGTTTGATACATGTGTCGCAGAAAGAAAAAAAATTTGAACTCGATTTTAACTATGAATTTTGATACCAAATCAGTTTAAATCACCACCAATCTTCCTCAAATTTGTATATTGACTCATCTATTTGTTTTCAGTGAATTTCAACCATACTCATTGAAAGAGGTCCTTTTTTGCTTAGTTTTTTGAAACTTGTATATATATTTTTGTGTATTTACACCTTGTTTGCTATCTTATTCATGAAATTTTCTTTCCGTCTTGCATCTAATGTTGCTGATCACGCTTAAAAATATGGAAGGAGATCTTAGCGTGTGATTCTTGGAGAGAAAGAACCTTATTTATTTAGATTTTCAATTCTTATATGTGCTTGGTTAGTTTTGATAAATTTACGATAAATGGCTAGAGGTTGGTAAGTTAGAAACTTATTTGAGACATTTATGTAGATAAAAGCCCACCACAGCAACTTAATTTCTCTTTTCACATAGTTATAGGGAAGTAGGTTCTATGAATTTTAAGGATGTGAACAATACCAATATTAACATATCCATGCTAGTATAGAATGCCAATTTCTTTTGAAAATATTACTAGCATTGACAGCGTACTAGCACATGATTTTACCAATAATAATTTTTATTGTCATACAATAAATCTTTATGGTCCGATACGAAAGCTTAGTACATGCACCAGACTGCTCTTTAAAACCTATTTTCTTTGACATCGATAAAGTTGTAATCATTGTACTTAAACATTCTTTTCCAAAGATATTAACATACAAGTTATGAATTAGTTAGCTGGAACGGACACTTCCTAGAATTTTCTTTGACTTGATCTTTGTAACGAATTGATCGAATATAGACATGACAGTTGCCATAAAACTATAGAGCACAGAAATTGCAAAATCTAATCACTCATGTGATTTAATTTAGTTTGTAACACAAATATTTAATTTCTTTCTGTTTTTATTTTTGATAATGATAGTGTACGGACAGGTTAGGTACATCTCGATTATTCGTTGGATACCTGTTACTTTCTGCTATAACTTTGCTCATCAGGTTTAGACATATAAAAAAAATCATATAGTATTATTTTTTTCTTTGTTACGATTTGAATCCTGATCTCCAAAATTGCAACACAATTATATGTACCGTAGTTACGTACATTCAAAAAATTACTAAGGCGCTATTTGACAAATTTATATTGGATATTAAAATTATAGTATCATTATAACTTTCTAAAAAAACTGGAAAATTAAGTTACACCATCTAAATGTACTAAAATTGATGTCTCTTTCTACGACAAAAGATAAAACTAAACTGTAAAACAATATTCTTTATGTGCAAAATACTATCTAAAGTACTGCTTAAAAAGTACCCTTCAATCATCGGGTGAGCTAAATCCGTTTATATATATTTACACATGCATTAACATTTGGAATAGTGGAGTTTATGAATATGACGGAAAAAAGGTCTATGTATTATATCATGGGATTTTCTTATAGATACAATATTAGGATAATATTTGCCTGCTTTAGCGACGTATTTTTCCTTCTTTTTTATTCATTTGTCTCTTCTCCATAACTTTTATGTTTAATGTTATTCATGACTTTCATTCCTTTCATCTGCATAACTTCTATGTTTAATATTACTCGTCAAGCTCATGTTTATGTCCTAACTTTTATGTTCGTATATTCTTTTTATCAGCGTATGATTCAAGAATCGGCTTTCATCAATTTCAAATGTTAGTTCTAAGTTGCAAATATCAATATTTTGCAATTTCATCAATTTACTAAATTCAACGTTTATATGCATACACATGAAAAAATTATCCCTTAGACCTTAGCTAAATTATCCCTTGCGCGCGCAGTCCATATATTTTTCCGAAAAGTTTTTATGTGAAAAATCGATAAAAATATGAAATAGTGCTTCAAAATTCATTTAAGTTGACTTCGGTTAACGTTTTGAGCAAACGGATCCGGATCAATGTTCTGACGGTCCTGGTGGGTCAGTATCGTGATTTGGGACTTGGGTGTATGCCTGGAATCAAATTCAAAAGTCCCTAGTTAGAATTACCGCCATTTGATGAAAACTAGAAACCTAAAGGTTAAAGATTTCCAAAGTTTGACCATAAATTTGACTTTGTCGATATCGAACTCGGATTGAGATTCCAAGAGTTGGAATAGCTCCGTTATGTCATTTTGGACTAACCTGCACAATTTGAGGTAATTTTGGATTGATTTGACACGTTTCGGCGCGAGTTATAGAATTGTAAATTTCATAAACTCATAACTCCAAATCGAGATGTGATTTTTAGTTTCGACGTTGTTTGACGTGATTTGAGACCTCGAATAGGTCCACGTTATGTTACGGGACTTGTTGGTATAATTGGACGGGGTCCCGAGTAGCTCGGGTGAGTTTCAGACGAGTTTCGGACCATTTTGATCAAAATTTGCAGGTCTAATTCTAGTGCTTCGCACCTGCGACTTTTGAAGTGCAAGCGCAAGGTGTGTCGCTTCTGCGACCTTGAGGCCAGGGAAGAAGCTTCGCTTCTCGAAGCTTGGAGGCGCAGGTGCGATGCCCGCTTCTGTGGTGCCTTGATCGCACATGCGATGGGCCTCGCTTCTGCGGCTTCTTTTGCGCTTCTGCGCAGTCGCAAATGCGACATGAGGATCCACAGGTGCGGTCCTTCGCCTGGCAGCCCGGCATCGCAAATGCGAGCCTTGTCTCGCAAATGCGAGCTTGCAGATGCGGAACTTGAGTCCGCAGATGCGAAAATGCTGGACAGAGTGCATAAATTCGGGAGTTCAACATTTTAGTTCATTTTTAAGTTTTAAGTCTCGGATTTGGGCGATTTCAGAGAGGTTTTTCACAAGTTTGAACTGGGTAAGTATTTTTTTATCCTAAATCATTTATATTTCATGATTCCAACTTATTTACATCATGAATCCGTGAATTTAATTAAAGAAAATGAGATTTTTGCAAAATCTTCCAAAAATGTAAAATAAAGATTTGAAAGGCAATCCGATGTCGAAATTTGATAATTTTTATATGGTTGAACTCGTATCGGAATGGGTGTTCAAATTCCGTTATTTTTCGTCGGGTTCCAAAAAATAGGGGCCACGTTGACTTTTGGTTGACTTTTCCGAAAATGACTTAAATTAAGTCTCTTTCGAATTGTGAATAATTTCTAAAGTTCAAATTGAATTGTTGGTAAATAAATTGCTAGGTTTGATTGGTTTGGAGACTAATTCGAAACGAAAGGTCGTGATCGAGTGATCACTTGAATTGCGAAGCAATGTAAGTGATTTGGTTAACCTTGACTTGAGGAAATAGAACCCTTGAACTATGTGTTATGTGAATTTCATGTGTAGCAACGTATAGACGAGGTGACGAGTGTCTATACATCGTTAAATTGCTTGTTTTCATATTTCTACGTGTTCCACTAATTGCCTTATTTCATGAATTAATTGTTATATTATTGATTCTCTTATTTCCAATGCCTACTTTTATGCCTTGATTTCACGTCTTAATCGCTACATGCTTATTTGAGTTTTGTGTCATAATTGCTACTTGGCATTTAGCATTTCATATATTGAATTGTCTATTTCCTCCCTGATTCCACACTTATTTGTTACTTGTCCTATTTGTTTCCTACATAAATCATAATTATTGTATACCTTGTTGCCTTATAGTTTCATATTAATTGTGGCATTTATTGAAGTAGCTTTACGTATAAGTATTGTTAATTGATATTGTTGAGGAGCGGGTTGCACGCTGCAACAGAATTTATTTAAAGTTTACATTGTGGATTGGGTTGCACGCCGCAATAGAATTATTTGAAAGTTTATATTGTGGATCGGGTTGCACGCCGCAACAGAATTAATTAAAAGTTTATTTTGTGAATCGGGTTACACGTCGCAACAGAATTAATTGAAGGATTATATTGATGGATCGGGTTGCACGCCGCAACAAAATTTAATTGAAAGATTATATTGTGGGAACGAGTTGCACGCTGCAACAGAATGATAACAGAAATAATTGATTGTGACTGCTGAATTGGCCTCGATTGTTGATATGAATTACCTGTTTTACCTCTATTCTTGTTATTATTATTATTATTGCGTACAGATTAATGTAACCGACCTGCCTTAGCCTCGTCACTACTTCGTCGAGGTTAGGCTCGGCACCTACAGAGTACATGGGGTTGGTTGTACTCATATTACACTCTGCGCTTCTTGTGCAGATACCGAAGTTGGTCCCAGCGGCGTACCATAGACTTGCTCGGATTCAGCTACCAGAGGAGACTTAAGGTATAGCTGCACGGCGTTTGCAACTCTGAAGCCCCCTTCTACCTTATCTTAGTTGTGTATTTTCTTTCAGGCAGCTTTATTTTTATTCAGACCCTTAATTGTATTATTCTAGAAGCTCGTGCACTTGTGATACCAGTTCTGGGATGGTATTTAGACATTGTTATTATTTTGGTTTATTCACTTTAATTCAAACTTTATTCCAGCTATATGGTTTCTTTATGATTAATTAAATTGAATTGTTAAAAATGATTAAAATTATTCTACCGTTGGCTTGCCTAGCAAGTGAAATGTTAGGCGCCATTACGGTCCCGAAGGTGGGAATTTCAAATCGTGACAGAACCCATCCTTTATCTGGTTATTAAAACATATTAATTTAAAGTTGATATAGGAATCCATAAACATAAAATCCTGGATCCGCCTCTGTCGTAGTACCTATTGCGCACTCTATTACACCAAAATGTGCCTACCAAACCCTTCCGTGCTAGCTAGTAGAAAAAACTGAATTTGGTCACGTAAAGACTACTAGTTCTCACTAAAACTGCATTAATGGTATTAATTAGGAGTGTACAAAAAAATCGATAAACTGCACCAAACTGATAATTCGAGTTAAACCGGAAAAGAAAATTCGATTGTGGTTCGGTTTGATTTGGTTTGGTATTGAAAAAAAAAAATAACCATAATTGGTTTGGTTTGATTTTAACTAAAAAAAAAAAGCTATATCGAAATCAAACCAACCGGTAGTACATTTATACAATTTTTAAAAATATTTTATACATATAAATATTTATTGTAATGTAATTTATAAATATTTCTTAAACTTTTTCACAATTTTATCTTTTAACGTATTATATCAAGTTTGGACTTAATTTTCTTGAATGGTAAATAAATTTATAGCCCATAAATATACTCAAACAAAGTTCAAATCAATACTAATGCTAACAAAAGAAAATTCAATTCAACACTATGAATGATGATAGTGTGGGATATCTATTTTTTAGTTTTACATTGATTTATAATGAAAATGCATAACTTAGTTTATCTTTTTCTTTAGTGCTTAGTTATGTAATTAATAGTACTTATTAACTATATTTATTTTAGCATGACCTATATAGTATTTTTAGATTATGTTAATTTTTTTATGACTTATTAATTAGCAATATTTGCTTTATACAATTTTATTATCTTTGTTATTGAATATTTTAGTATATAGAAAATATATTTGGCCATACTACTAATGGTCCAAATGTCCAGAATGGGATATTATGGTAACTTCTCACGGCTTTTGGGAATAATGGATAATTGTGCATTTACGTTTTTCATCTCTACCCTTTATTAGATTTTTATCTCAATTCAATTTTTTGAAACAATTCTCTCTCATTATTTTAATTGTATTACCTTCCCAAGGCTTCTTTCACATATACATGCATGGCTACATCCTTTTCCATAAAGCACTCAATGCACATGTACACATACTATACTAAACGAAATACATTGAAATATACACATAGTATACTAGAGAAAATACGTATATATTTAAACTACTACACTCATCTGCATTGGTAACTTTGTAACCCCTAAACTCTTAAATATATAGTGCTTCACCTAAGAAGCTTTTCCAGCCCTATTTTTCTATCTTTATGTTCTCCTTCTTCATCTCTTATCTTTCTTTTAGTGTTAAGTGTTAGATTAAGGAATGGGGGACAGGAAGAAAAATAATGCTGCGAAAGTCTATGTTGTATTTCGTCGTAAGAGGCCTGGATTATACAACTCTTGGCGTCAGTGTGCTCCTATGGTTACTGGTATCAAGGGTAGTGTCACGATCCAAAATCCACTATAGGTCGTGATGGCGCCTAACGCCATCGTCAGGCAAGCCAACGGTGATTGATCGATTTAATTAATCATTTATTACTTTTGAAATTATAATTTTAATAAAGAATGAAATTTACGTTTTTAAATCCACAGGAATGTACAAAATTTGTAGCTTATAAGAGAAATAAAAGGCGATGATAATATACAGAACCGTAAGCATCAACTAGCATATCCCAAAATCCAGTGTGCATGAGCATTTACTAAGGAGTACAATAATAATACAACATCAGTCTAGAATGTAAATGAGACAGGATAAAATAAATAGTACGATGGGGACTCTATGGAGTACGATGCGTAGCCTGGAATGCAGCTCACATAAAGTCTCCTCAACAGATGCGCCTACGCGCCAAGATGATCACCAAATGAAACTGTCAGATCCTGCATATTTAGTGCAGAAGTGCAGCATGAGTATGTAAATCAACGCGTATCCAGTAAGTATCTAGCCTAACCCCGGAGAAGTAGTGACGAGGGGTTGACATCGACACTTACTAGTGGTCCAATAAATCAACATGGTAAAATCATAAATAAATGAGAAGCACAGCAGTAGTAGTGAGGTAAAACTATAACTAACACAATCTTCCAAATTTCTTTTAGCAATACCAATTTCTCAATCTCGTATTCTATCTCAACAGCTCAGAAATATCAAGTGTCAATATCAAATGGATAAGGAAGTACCATATAAGGTGCAAGGCATCAGTGGAAGGAAGAACCTCGTGAATATTCAGACTGCTAGCGATATAACGCACTATTATGCCGAGGTCGTACGGCCCGATCCCCAAAGAAATATGATACCGCCGAGGCGATCGTCCTGATCCCATCATAACGTGTACACTGCCGAGGGTCGAGCAGCACGAACCATAGATGCATCTATTATACTACCGAGGCGAACGGCCCGCTCCCATAAGAGTGTGGTACATAATCCTGCCGAGGCGAACGTCCCGATCCCATAAGAGTAAGAAGCTTTAACGGGCCCTTGACCCTACTCACGAATATACGTGTGAGTTATGAAATTTAAGAAAAACTTTGCAATGAATAAGCACAAGGCTGGAGAAATTCATAAGGGAAGCACAAAATTATTCCGCGGATTATCAAGTAGCTCGTCACATCTCTACAATAGCAATTCTATCACCCTATGCAAGTCTAGTCTCAAGTCGTAACGCAAAATAAAGGAACTAAACGAGCAAAGATAACTCAAATAGCACAATTATAGCATGGCGCGAACCTAGGTCTACCCGGATATAATTAGAAATTCTAGCATATGCACGGACACCCATCACGTCATGCGTGCGTAGCTTCCACAATATGTAGCACATAAGAATATAACACATACGGGGTAAATTCCCCCTCACAGGGTTAGACAGAAGACTTACCTTGCTCCGAAGTTCCATAACCGGCTCCAACGCTACTCTAACACCTCAAACCAATATTCGTCGCTCCAAAATTAGTCAAACAATGTGCAAACCAATAAAAATATACTCTAATACTCATAATAAATCAATTTATAACAATTTCCAACTCCGCTTGAAATGTCAATGAAGTCAACCCTCGGGCTCACGTGCCCGGATTCTGAAAATTATTAAAAATAAATATTACCCATAACTCATACGATCTATATCCATAAAATCATCCAATTTCATTCACAAATTGACCCTCAAATCAAGGAATTACCATTTCTCAATTTTGGGGCTCAAAATCCTAATTTCTACAATCCAAACACGGATAAAAATAATAACCAACAGAAATAATCATGGAGAAACATCAAAATAAAGGTCATATATTTACCCCCTTGTTCAAATGAGAACAACGCCGCAAAAATCACCTCAAACGGAGCTCTAGAACTCAAGATATGCCCAAAATACTAAAATTCTTAGTATAAAACATTATCCAGATGATTTTTCTTCATCGCCTTCGCGGGAGACCTTCGCGTTTGCTAAGAGAAATTTTTAGCGCTGACTGGTCAACCCATAAATCCTTCTTCACGTTCGCGGAACCTCTCTCGCGTTCGCGAAGACCAAAGCTTCGCACCAGAAACCAGCAATTTTGTCCGACACGGAAATGGGCATAACTCTCTCATACGACATCAGAATTTGACGATTCTTGTTGTTGCAGCTGAATAATTATGATACGGATCTAATGGTTCAATTCAATCATAAATAAAAGGTCTTTTTATCAATATATTACCCTTTATAACCAAGAAAATGACGCTGAAACATCAAATAAGAGCGCGACACAACCCAAACACATCCGAAACACACCGGAGGCCCCCGAGACCCTGTCCAATTACACAAACCAATCAACATAACACGAACCTTCTCGGAGCCTCAAATCACACCAAACAACATCAAAACTATGAATCGACAATCGAAACCTTTCTTTAAACTTCCAAACATTCAAACTTCGACGAACGCTTCTGATTCTTACTTAAACATTCCGGAAGGATGCCAAACTTTACGCACTAGTTAAAAATCACTATACGAACCTATTCCAGGCTCGAAACGCCAAACAAACATCAATAATACCAAATTCCGCCTCGAACCAATCTTAAAAAATTCTAAAACCTTTAAAATATCAACTTTTCACAATAAGTGTCGAAATACTCCTAGGCGACCCGATACTCAATCCGAACATATACCCAAGTCCGGAATCATCGTACGAACCTATTGGAACCTTCAAATCCCGATTCCGAGATCGTTTACTCAAAAGTCAAACTTTAGTCAACTCTTCCAACTTAAAGCTTCTGAATTTAGAATTTTCTTTCCAAATCAATTCTGAACTTCCCGAAATTCAATTCTGACCGCATGTACTAGTCATAATATCTGAAGTGAAGCTACTCGAGGCCTCAAACCACTGAATGACATGCTAGAGCTTAAAATGACATGTCGGGTTGTTGTAGGTAGCATCTTCTAGGATTTCAAATCGTATGATGAAGTCATAGCGGCGTTCAGTGAGAAAAAGTTGTCAAGCTAAGAATATATTGGCATCGAAGGTGTATGTGGTATTTCGTGGTCATAGGTTTCAAAGGAAGCATCTTCCAATCTTTCAAATCTTATGATGAAGCCATATCAGCATTCAATGAATTCGAAGAAGAAAATGCTGACAGTGAAGAACCATCTTCAAGTTCGTTTGTAGATGAAAGTGATGTAAGGGTTGAAGGTGATAATGGAGCAAGTGTTATTTCATTTGTGTTGTTAGCTGCAATGTTTGTAGGGATGAAGATATCAGAAAATTACTCAATTTGATTATTAATAAAACTATTTTTCCCCTTATGAACTAAATATTTTGTCTATATTGTTGGATCTTGATTGAAAAGTTTAGTTCTAAGTGTCAAAGTGTTAACATCTACTGACTAGATGTTAATAGTTATAAGCGTTAGATTTATTTGCACCTATTTTAAACCTTACTACATTGATCCATGATATTCATCAGATTTTGGACACTTTCTGGAATGTTAGATGAACTTTCCACATTTGTTTGATTCTGGAAAGATGTAGTAATGTCAGATTTTGGACACTGTTTGATTCATCCCTAATAAAATCCTTCTTTTGACAAGAATTTGGGAAGTTTGCTTCATAAGTACTTATTCTATTCTCAACTATCTTCAAGTTTTTTACATATTTCTGGATAATACATTTTCCTATTGTCCAAGGTTGGTGTCATAAGTTTCATGTGCTTTCTTAATTTGGAAAAAAATGACCACCTTTAGAGGACTTAATTAATCTTTACAAATGCTACTCGCAGTTTTTTCATTACATTAGGCATCAAACGAACAGTTGCACTTTTGAAGACAATTGGACTGTTTTGTTAAATGGCATAAAATGATCGTTTAAGTAAAAACAATAATTCAAAGACCTAATAATATAGTTTCATTAATATGAGATTTCATTACATCACCAAAACATAATAAGATCAATAAAAACATCACCATAAGGGGTAGACAACTTCATAGACTATTAGAAAAACATCGCCATAAGCAAAAGACAACTTGAGAGAAAACGTCATAATGCATGGACTACTCAAGATTCTGGGTCACAGAGAGAGACTTGGTGGTCTTGGAGGCAGATTCAATGTCACTAGTGATAACAATAATAGAATTGTTCTTAGCTCCATTCTGACGGATGGTGTGGGCATATCATCAAGCATGGTATAAATTGAAGTTAGCGGATGCTCCTCCAACATGACACTTTTTAGGTAATCAATGCTTGAGTCACGAACCAGCTTCTCAAGCAATTCACTAACCTCACACTTAAGCTTAGTAAAGTCACGCTTAAGATCTTGGTACAAAATATTGTGACTAACAGGTGAGCCATGGAGTGGCTGTTCAACAACTTTCTTGATCGGAGTCCTATCTAGCGTTATGCTTAGATGTAGTAGTAGTTTTAGTTTGTTTGTTTTATGTAGGGTAGCATACGAGAAAAATATATAGGGAGAGTTATAATAGCTATTCCACTTCCCAGTAGGACTTAAAGTCTCTTTGTAGATACCCTATGCGCCATTACACTTCCCATTAGCCATCTCCACTCCTCCATGCGGACATTACACTTCCCAACAGCCACTTCCACTCCTTCATGTATCCATTACACTTTCCAGTAGCTCCTTCCACTCCTCCATGCAACCATTACTCTTCCCAGTAGTTAATTTACTCCTCCATGCACCATTACACTCCTCCATGCAACCATTACTCTCCTCCATGACTACAATTAATTTATCTGTCACGACCCAAAGTCCAACTAGTCATGATGGCACCTAACCCAACTCGTTAGATAAGACAACTAACAGTAAACCAGTTCAAATGATATTTATTAATAGAAGAAATGGTAATAAAACTGAATTATTATACAAAGAATTTCTCAAGGATTGGTAGTACAAATCATGAGCTTCTAAGATTTAGCGTTTACAAAGCTAGTATAAAATAAATGCATCATTGGTCCGAAATGTACATAAACAAATTTTCATAAGTCTAAAGCTAACATGAACAAGAGGCAATTATAATCGGAACTCAGGTAAGTCTTCAATGCTAGCTCCCGTCTTACACAGCAACATCAACTCCAAAATCTGCATCCAAGGTGTAGAAGAGTAGTATGAGTACAACCGACCTCATATATTTAATAAGTAACAAACCTAACCTTAGGTTGAAAGTAGTGATGAGTTGGGACAAAGGTCAGAGTCCAACAACAATACATAACAACATAATAAAAGTGCTAAAAGAAGTAACTTAGAGATAAAATGCTTAGCTCATTTCCAGTTACGGAAAATGGGCATGCTTTTCAAGTATAACAGTATATCCCAAATATTTCACCAAAAACACCAAAAATATGAGTAAGTTTGAAAACTGTGATTTTTCCCAAAAACTTCCAACAACAGGTAAGATGTTCCATTATCAAGTGGCATGAGGAAAGTACATCTCTATGCCTATACGTCAATGTGTATGTGGTATGCAATGCAACACAGTGATAAACCATATGCATTCTCTCAAAGTATCAATTTACTTAGTCCTCACAGTCACTCAGCACTCACTCTCGGCACCAGCGCTCGGCACTCGCACTCAGTAGGTACCTGCGCTCATTGTGGATGTGCGGACTCCGGAGGGGCAATTCCACCCCAAACCTATCTGAAACTCACCCGAGCCCCTCAGGACCCCGTTCAAACATACCAACAAATCCCATAACATAACACGGGCTTACTCGAGGCCTCAAATCACGCATAACAATATCAAAATCAGAATCGCACCTCATATCGAACTTAATGAACTTTGACTCTTTCAACTTTCAAAACTCGTGCCGAACCTTAGCAAATCAACTCGGAATCAAATCAAATTTTGCACAAAGGTCTCAAATGACATAACAAAGCTATTTCAATTCCCTGAACTATAGTTCTAACCCGATATCATCAAAGTCAACTCCTGGTCAAACTTATGAATAGTCAAAACCTTCAAATTTTCAACTTTTGCCAAATAGTGTCGATACCTTCTAGAAATATCCAAATGCAAATTCAGACATATGCCTAAGTCAAAATCACTATCCCAACCTAACGGAACCATCAAAAGTCCGATCCGAGGTCAAGTACTAAAAAGTCAAACTTGATCAACTCTTCCAACTTAAAGCTTCCTAGTTGAGAATCTTTCTTCCAAATCAATTCCGAATAAACTGAAAATCGAACTGACGATTCACACAAGTCATAATACATCATACGATGCTACTCAAGACTTCAAATAGCTCAATGGAATGCAAATGCTCAAAACGACCGGCTAGGTCATTACATTATCGAAGCTTGTCTTCATCCATCCGCCTATACAGATTTTGGATAAAAAAATTTTAACTTCTACCATATAGTGGCCGTACCCTTCATAGATTTTATCTCATAGTCTTGACCTTAGATTTATCATACTTGAGTAAGCCATGTAAATGATACTTATTTGACCCTTGTTTAGGTTTAGCTTTAGGTTTAGGTTTTGGTTTTGGTTTTGGTTCTCATATGATTTAGGTTCATTTAGGTTTAGGTTTAGGTTTAGGTTTTGGTGTTTGAACTATAATTAACAACGGATCGTTCTCTAAGATTTTGTATTGGTAAATACAATTTTGATTTTCCGTGTTGATTTTTTTCACTTCTCTATGAGCAAATTAATGTTGATTTTCAGACTTTTCTTTTTAATGATAAGCTTCCCAGTCTTGTTCTTGGTCGTAAAATGATAGAAAAGAAGAGGGGGACTTGGCCTAAAACTATTAAAAATTGTGTAGTTCTAGTTTAGCCATTTTTTGCACTAAATATATTAAATGATTTCCAGCTTAAATAGATTTTTTTTTTAATCGAATAGTCTTCTTAAAATAATAAATATGATAATAATCCAAGAAAAAAATACAGACAATATATAAGGAACGATCATATTTATCCAAAGACATGTTCTTACAATACTACTTTGATCTATTTGAAGTCACTACATATAACTAAAAGCACATATGAGGAGCTAAGCATTAGGTGTTCCTTGCACTTCAACAAAGAAGATCGCAGCCCTTGATGTAGCCTCAACTAGTTCAAAGAGAAGAACACTCCCTTTCTTCAGATTACTATCGACAACAAATTGTTTCCATCCCTTAACGAGTCTTCTCCGAACACCACCTGTGAGAGTCGCAACTCACACCTTCCCATTACATATAAGAATTGTTTTAACCTAAATAGGAGGAAGATAGTCACAGATGCTCTTTGGAAGAAACTGCAAAAACATAATATAAAGATAGGGATCAGGGTTCATTTCTAGTTGGGATAATCAATAGTTATCATATCAGATAGGGTAAGAAATCATATCATGAAAATTTAAAAAAAAAAAAAAAAAGCCAAATCTATACTAAGCCAATCATGGCATGTTACAACAATAATTGTCGTGGCGTGCAGTCCGATCTCATCATAAATCAATAATACATGCTGCGGCGTGCAGCCCGATCCCATCAATATCCTCACAATCAGACGCTCGGCTTGACTCATTCATCAATCTCTCCAATCTCTCGGACTCACAATGTCATGAAAAATTAGCCCAAAAATAATGATGTGATATATCAATAAATGGTAACTGAGACTGAGATACGATATGCAAACGAAGACGTATGACTGAGTATGTAATTTCAATGTAAGCAGATAACTCAACAGCAGAAATGACCTCAGTGGGTCCCAACAGGATAAGCATATAGCCCATACATGGTTTCTAAGATGGATCACAGCTTAATAACTCTATCACGTAGTTATTCATGGATACAGATAAGATTAGGTAACTATATAATACCACAAAAATAACCGAGTCACAATTTACACGGTGCACGCCCACACGCTCATCACCTAGCATGTGTGTCACCTCGACACCAAACACATATCACGTATATTCAAGGGTTCACACCCTCAGCACCAAGTTTAGAAGTGTTACTTATCTCGAACAAGCCAAATCCAATACCGAGCAAGCCAAGCGATGCTCCAGAAATGCCATTACGCGCGTACCGACCTCCGAACGGCTCGAAATAAGCCAAAAGCAACTCAAGAATATCAAATCATGCCTAAGAAAATAATTCCAAATGATAAAGGCCGGATCTTTAATCAAAACCCCAAAGTCAACCAAAAAGTCAAACCCGGGCCCACACCTCGGAGCCCGACAAAACTCATAAAATCCGACAACCCAATCAATTACGAGTCCAACCATACTAGTTTCACCTAAAATCCAACTCCAAATCTATGTTCAAAATTCAAAAATTCACTCTATGAAACTTAAGAGGGAAAATTAGCATTCAAAGTTTTTCGAGGAGGGTGTTTGAAATATTTTGGATTGAGTTGGCCCCACATATATACACTCATATATTCAAACCCTAAATACCTAAAACACACTCACCTACAAACCCAACTATGGACGCCTCTCCCTCTGCCAAACGAGCTCTATCTTATTCTTCTACTGATGATAATGAAGAAGAGAATCATCCAACATTTGAAGTGGTTATGACTAATTCATACATCAACTACGAAGATATGGTAAATTATTATGTCCTTTAAACTTATTTCTTTGAATTTTACGCTAATTTCTGGACTTAAATCCTAATTGAAATTCTTTTACATAAAATGCTTTTGTTTTTCATACCTTAACTCCAGAAAAATATATGCATCAATAGTGTCTATATATTTTTTCTTGATTCAGTTTTATATTTTCCGAAAGCTTAATAGTAATACCTTTTTTTCTTTTTTCAGTATATTCCAAGAAAAATCTACAAGCATCTTCCTCCAATAGTAGAAACCGCTTCTTCACTATTGTGGCAAAGAGTGGTTTGTATCTTTGAGCGTTGGTGATCGAAAAAGGTTCGAAGTAGGTTGAAAACTTTTTTTGGACAATTATGTCAAGCGAGGTTACGTCGTCAAATTTGAGTTGGTTGATGTTAAACCATTGTATGTTTTCTTCGAAGTTCAAGTGAAGGGAGAAGAAAACTCTGATAATCCGGTCCAAATTGATTAGTTTCTAGGATATGTTTGTGTTGATTTATCCTTTTATTATCTTTTATTTTCATGTTGATTTAGTTATGATAGTTGTGCTTTTAATTTTCTGTTGGAGGTTTCTATTGAACTATTGATGTTATGAAATTTCATTCTTCATCACATTGGTCTTTTTTACTATAACAGTTTTTTTTAATTATCATTCAAAAAATCGAAATGAATGAACAGTGGTATCTTTTGAAGAGTAAATGCTTCATGCGGAATTTAAATGGTTGGTATGTCATTATTGTGATAGTAAATACGTGCTTTTGTATTCAAAACAAATTTTACACTGATTTTACATTGATGCCAATTCCGGAAAAAAAATAGTTGTTGTATTCATTAAAACAACTTTGGTATCCGAAACCATTAAATACAATGCAACTAACACCAATACAACTTGAAAAACGAAGCAAGCAATTAAATACAATACTTCCACATTTCATACACAATGATTAGGAAGAAGAAGAGCAACATCAAATGCGTCCGCTTCTACTGGGAAGAAGAAGGGTCGCAGGTAAATTAATGCGTCCACATCTACTGAGAAGAAGAAGAGTCGCAGGTAGAACAATTAAGAGAGCAACACTAGATGAAATGCAATACGTGGGAACTAATTCAAAACACATAAATACCTAAGGTAGGGTTGAAGGTAGGGTTACAAAATAGTGGTTGAATGTTGGTTAATAAATATTTTCCGGGAAAAAAAGTAGTTGAATGTAAGGGTTGAAGGCAGGTTTTAAATACCAAGGTAGGGGGTGAAGGTAGGGTATTAAGTTGCAAACTGGATTTTTTTTTCGTTTTACTAATGTCAAGATGTGAGTATTTTAGTTGCAACTAGTCACATTTTATTAGTCTAGTCCTCTAAATTCAAAGCAAGTAACAATAAAATGATGTATTTAATAATGACAATGATAAATGATAATACCACACGTTTAAACTCATTAAAAAACAAAGTTAATAAATTCAAAACAAATCTATCTCAAATCAAATGAAATAAGTTCCAAACTTAAATCATCTCGAACTAAACGGTCAAGTGTTCCACTTCCCAATTTGCTTCATTATTTAGATCAGGCAAGCTACTCTGTGGTGGTACTGTTGCATCATCTTGCAGTAATTAAAGTAAACAAGACTAATAAGTATAAGCAATGTATTTACGTAAAAAGAATAATTAATCAAATTTTTTATACTTTACCCCAATTCCTTCTACTAGCCAAGGAGTTCCACCACCTCTATTTCCGCCTCTACCACCATTTCTACCACCACCTCTATGTAACGATCAGGCCGGTCATTTTGAGTATTACAGCCCCGTTTCCCCATTTGCTGCTCATTTCATGCTTTACAGTTGTTATGTGACTTGCCAGGTTAGTTGGTTCGGATCCGGTGAGGTTTCAGAATGAATTGAGACACTTAGTCTCAAAGATGAAAACTTAAGTTGAAAAGGTTAAATGGATGTTGACTTATGTGTAAACGACTCTAGAATAGAGTTTTGATGATTCCAATAGCTCCGTATGGTGATTGTAAACTCAGGAGTGTGTCCGGATAATTATTTGGAAGTTCGTAGTTGATTTTGGCTTGAAATGGCAAAATTAGGAAAATGGAAGGTTTGGAAGTCTGACCGAGAGTTGAATTTATTGATATCGAGGTCGAAATTTAGTTCTGGAAATTTTTATAGGTCCATTATGTTATTTATGACTTGTATGCAAAATTTGAGGTCAATCGGACTTGATTTGATAGGTTTCGGCATCAAATGTAGAAGTTGAAATTTGTTAGTTTTCATTAAGCTTATATTGGGGTACGATTCATGATTTTAGCGTTGTTTGATGTGATTTGAGGCCTTGATTATCATATGATATTTTAGGACTTGTTGATGTATTTGGTTGAGGTCCCGAGGGCCTCAGTGAGTTTCGGATGGTTAACGAATCGAAAATTGGACTTAGAACAAAGCTGGAAAATTCTGCCTTCTGGTGCAATCGCACCTCCAACATTTGGCTCGCAGGTGCAAGCTCGCAGAAGCGAGCTTGGCTAGGCACAGAAGCGGAATGGGGCTGGCCTGGGGCTGCATCGCAGCTGCGTGAAGACTTCCGCATGTGCGAGCCAGGCTCCACAGATGCGAAGTGATGGAAGGGCAGCCAGTTTCACAGAAGCGAAGCAGCGAGCGCAGAAGCCTGCTAAGCCGCAGAAGTGAAAGTAATCCTCGCATCTGCGAGACTGCAGATGCGGCCAAGTTTATCGCAAATGTGAAACCCTGGGCAGAGTACAAAAACATAAGGGTCCGACATTTTTGTCCTTTTGGACCTTTCAAACATGGTTTGAGGCGATTTTTCAGAGAGAATTCATGGGGAAACTTGAGATAACTCACTTGTGACATTTTTAGTCGATAATATTGAATTATCATCGAGTATTCCGGCTAGATTACGTATTTTTGAGATGTAATTCGAGAAATTGGTCCTAGGGATTTCAAAATAAGAATTTAAGATTTGGAGGTCGAGTTGATGTCAAAATTTGGTAAATTTGGTATGGTTGGACTCGTGGTTGAATGGGCGTTCATATTTTGTAACTTTTGTCGAGTTCCGAGACGTGGTCTCCACTATTGATTTTTGGATGAATTTCGAATTTAATTGGGAAATTTAGTACTTTAATTATGGAATTGATTTTTATAATTTGTGTTGGTTGTATCGAAATAATTATGACTTAGATTCGAGGCATTCGGGGGCCGATTCGCGAGGCAAGGGCCTGTTGGAATAGAGAATTTGCACGGATTGAGGTAAGTAACTGTTCTATATTTGGTTTTGAGGGTATGAAACCCCGTAGTTTGTGTCATGTGATTGGTTTTAAGGTGACGCACATGCTAGGTGACAGGCGTGTGGGCGTGCACCGTTGAAATTGTGATTTGGTCAATTGCATGGAACCGTATAGTTGATTAATCTAATGTTACCCATATATTCTCCATGTATTATAGAAATTGAACTGTAAATCATGTTTAGGCTATGGTTGGCACAGTAGGACCCACAGAGGTCGTGTTACATGTCGAATTATCTGCTAAATTGTTTTCCACTCAGTCATAGTTTTACTACATATTATATCTTAGTCTCTATTGTTCTTTATTGACACATTATATTATCACTTTTTGGGCTCATTATCATGATTTTTGAGAACCCAAGAGACTGGAGAGATTGATTACTGAGTGAGGTTGAGGGCCTGATTGTAAGGATATTTATGGGAGCGGGCTGCACGCCGCAGCATGTTTTATTGATTTATGCCAGGATTGGCTTGTTATAGCGCATGCGCTGAAGGAGCACCTCTGGAGTCTGTACACCCCCAATGAGCGCAGGTACCTACTGAGTGCGAGTGCCGAGTACGAGTGCTGAGTGTATGAGAGAAATGAGCGATTGTGAGGAATGAGTGACTATGAGGTTGGAGTGAATGGCAGGACTGTGTATTTTTACTCTGAGTATGTGCACTTGATTTCATATTGTTGTGCTTCAGCTGGTATTTATCACTGTTATGAAATTTCTGAAAGATTTTATATCCTGTTTCAATTGACCTTGAGACGAATTAACTGTTTTGGTTTTAAATGTCAAATTTTGAAGCATGCTATTTCTCCGCATTATATTGTCTGTAAAGTGAACTATATCGTGAAGCTCGTCACTACTTTCAGTCCAATAGTTAGTCTTGTTACTTACTGAGTTGGTTGTACTCACACTACACCCTGCACCTCGTGTGCAGATCCAGGTGCTTCCAGACACGGGTATTGCTAGATTTTGAAGATTTATCTATTGGAGACTATCAAGGTAGCTGCTTTGGCATTCGCAAACCTTGACTCTCTCTTTTCTTTCGGTTATTTGTACTGTTCTATATTTTCAGACAGTGTTTTTATCTATCAGACTGTGTGGTCATTTAGAAACTCATGTACTTAGTGACACTAGATTTTGGGAGTGTATTGTATAGAGATAGTATCTTGTATCAGAAATTGTGGGATTTTACTCTTAAATTTATTTATTGTGTTTTCAAACTTAAAGGAATTGATGATTTATTGAGGTTGTCAGCTTTCCTAGAATTAAGATAGGCGCCATCATGATAGGTGTGATTTTGGATCGTGACAAGTTGGTATCAGAGCCTAGGTTACATAGTTCTCACGAGTCATGAACAGGTTTAATAAAGTCTTGCAAATTGGTACAGAGACGTTTGTACTTATCTTCGAGAGGCTGCTGAATCCTTAGGAAAACTTCACATTCTTCTATTCTTGTCGTGCGGATTTGTTGATTCCGAAAATTAAATTTCTGTTATTCTATTCTCTCTCAGACGGTAAGGACACGTGCTACCGGATTGGACGATCAGCCACTAGTGCCACTAGTTAGGGCCACGAGAGGTCGGGGCCGTGGTAGAGGCCAAGGTGTAGCTCGTACAACAGCTAGAGCAGTACTTGCAGATCCACCAGTTGCTCCAGCTCGGGAGTAGGTTCCAGATATAGTTGAGCCAACGGGGCCAGCTCAGGCCCCAGCTATGCCTATTATGATTCCAGGCCTTTAGGAGGATTTTGCCTAGATATTGACTGTTTGCACTGGCCTTGATCAGGTGGTTTCGGCTCAGGCTACACTAGCCACTTCTCAGGCCGAGGGAGGTACTCATACTCCTGTCGCCCATACTCCAGAGCAGGTAATGCAGGGGCTTCAGATACAGGGGGTACTACCAGCCCAGCTGGTTACAGCTGCTCAGGCCCAAGTGGGTCCCGTTATGACTGATGATGAGCTGAGGACACTTGAGAGATTTGGGAGACTCCAGCCTCCAGCATTTAGGGGAACAAAGTCTGAGGATGCTCAAGACTTTTTGGACAGGTGTCAGCGGACTCTTCGCACGATAAGTATTCTGGAGACCAGTGGGGTCTCATTTACTACTATTAAGTTTATTGGGGCTGCCATCAGATGATGGGAGGCTTATGAGAGGCGCAGGCAAGTCGGTGTAGCACCACTTACGTGGCATGAGTTCTCCGTTCTCTTCTTGGAGACTTTCGTGCCACAGTCTTGCAGGGAGGAGCTGCGCAGACGGTCTGAGCAGCTACATCAGGATGGCATGTCTGTGACCCAGTACAAGATGAGGTTTTTTGAGTTGGCTCGTCACGCAGTTTGGTTGGTTCCCATGAATAGGGAGAGGATTAGGAGGTTCTTTGATGGATTCACATATCAGTTGCGGTTGCTTATGACTCGGGAGAGGGTATCTGGTGCTACTTTCGATGAGGTGGTTGATATTGATCGGCAGATAGAGATGGTCCGTAGTAAGGAGCAGAGGAGAGGGAGTCCAAGAGGTCTCGAGGTTCAGGTGGTCCTAGTGGTGTTCATTTTGGGGGACAGTCCTACTACAGTAGGGGTCATCCTTATAGGCCCGCTCATATGGCGCGTCCTGTTCACCGTGGTGCATCATCCAACCATGGTTCATACAGTGGTTGTCAGAGTCAGTCATCTCTCAGTGCCCTTCCAGCTCAGAGTTCATCCTGTGCTCCATCAGTTCAGGATTCATCTATGCCAAGCCGTTCTAGTAGTTACTCCGGTACTCGGGCCCGATTCAGTCCCCACCACCACCAGTTCCAGGGAGTTACTTCGAGTGCGGGGAGTTTGGGCATATGTGGAGGCAGTGTCCTTATCGCCAGGGAGGTCCAGTGCAGCAAAGGAGTCAGGCTACGACTTCAGCACCAGTTACTACACCACCCGTCCAGTCAGCTCGGGGTGGGGCCCAGGCAGTTAGTGGTCACCCTAGAGGTGGAGGCTGATTAAATGGCGGTCAGGCCCGATTCTATGTTATTCCTGCCAGACCAGATGTTGTTGCTTCAGATTGCAGTTATCACAAGTATTGTCTCAGTATGCCACAGGGGTGCTTCTGTATTATTTGACCTTGGTTCCACTTATTCGTATGTATCATCGTATTTCGCTCATTATTTAGATATGCCCTGTGAGTCCTTAGTCTCATCTGTTCATGCATCTATGCCCGTAGGTGATACTATTGTTGTGGACCGTGTATTTCGGTCATGTGTAGTGACTATTGGGGGATTGGAAACCAAATTTGATATCTTATTACTTAGTATAGTTGATTTCAACGTGATCTTTGGTATGGATTGGTTATCTCCATGTCATGTTATGCTGGATTGTCACGCTAAGACCGTGACGTTGGCGATGGCGGGTTTGCCAAGGATCGAGTGGAGGGGTTCTCCAGATTATGTTCCCAGCAGGGTGATTTCATATTTGAAGGCCCAACGGATGGTTGGGAAGGGTTGTTTATCTTATTTGGCCTTTGTGAGGGATGTTGGTGCTGATATCCACACTATTGATTCTGTCCTACTGGTGCGAGATTTCTCAGATATGTTTCATGCGGACCTGCCGGGCATGCCGCCCGACAGGATACTGACTTTGGTATTAACTTGGTATCGGATACTCAGCCCATTTCTATTCCTCCGTATCGTATGACACCAGCTGAGTTGAAGGAATTGAAAAAGCAACTTCAGGAACTTCTCGATAAGGGGTTTATTAGGTCTAGTGTGTCGCCTTAGGGTGCACCAGTTCTAGTTGTGAAAAGAAAGATGGTACTATGTAGATGTGCATCGACTACATGCAGTTGAACAAAGTTACAATCAAGAACAAGTATCCATTACCACGTATTGATGATTTATTTTACCAACTTCAAGGAGCGAGGGTGTTATCTAAGATTGATTTGAGGTCTGGGTATCACTAGTTGAAGATTTGGGATTCAGATATTTTAAAGACGGCATTCAGGACCCGTTATGGTCACTATGAATTTTCCTGTGATATCTTTTGGGCTGACCAATGTCCCAGCAGCGTTCATGCACTTGATGAATAGTATATTCCACCATATCTTGATTCATTCGTCGTAGTATTTATTGATGATATCTTGGTGTACTCACTTAGCCAGGAGGAGGATGCACAATACTTGAGTATTGTCTTACAGAGGTTAAGGGAGGAGAAACTTTATGCCAAATTCTCCAAGTGTGAGTTTTGGCTTAGTTCGATGGCGTTCATAGGGCACGTGGTGTCCAGTGAGGGGATTCAGGTAGATTCGAAGAAGATAGAGGCAGTTCAGAGTTGGCCCAGTCCATCTTCAGCTACTAAGATTCAGAGTTTTCTCGGCTTGGCAAGGTATTATCGTCGCTTTGTGGAGGGCTTCTTGTCTATTGCATCGCCCTTGACTAAATTGACCCAGAAAGGTGCTCCATTCAAGTGGTCGGATGAATGTGAAGAGTGCTTTCAGAAGCTCAAGACTGCCTTGACCACAGATCCAGTTCTAGTTTTGCCTTCAGCTACAGGTTCTTATACAGTGTATTGTGACGCTTCTCGGATCGGTATTGGGTGTGTCTTAATGCAGGAGGGTAGAGTGATTGCTTATGCTTCGCGCCAGTTGAAACCACATGAAAAGGACTACCATGTTCATGATTTGGAGTTGGCAGCCATCGTTCATGCATTGAAGATTTGGAGGCATTATCTCTACAGTATCTCTTGTGAGGTATTTATGGATCATCGGAGTCTCCAGCACTTGTTCAAACAAAAAGATCTAAATTTGAGGCAGCGGAGATGGTTGGAGCTGCTAAAGGACTATGATATTACTATTTTGTATCATCTCGGGAAGGCCAATGTGGTGGCCGATGCCTTGAGTAGAAAGGCAGTGAGTATGGGTAGCCTTGCATTCATTCCTATTGGTGAGAGACCGCTTGCAGTTGATGTTTAGGCCTTGTCCAACTAGTTCGTGAGATTAGATGTTTCGGAGCCAGCCAGGTTCTAGCTTGTGTGGTTTCTCGGTCTTCCTTATATGATCGCATCAGAGAGCGCCAGTATGATGATCCCCGTTTGCTTGTCCTTAAGGACACGTATCAGCACAGTGATGCCAAGGATGTTACTATTGGGGATGATAGGGTGTTGAGGATGCAAGGTCAGATTTGTGTGCCAAATGTAAATGGATTGCATGAGTTGATTCTTGAAGAGGCCCACAGTTCGCGGTATTCCACTCATCCGGGTGTCGCAAAGATGTATCAGGACTTGAGACAGCACTACTGGTGGAGAAGGATGAAGAAAGATATAGTAGGTTTTGTAACTCGTTGTTTAAATTATCAGCAGGTGAAGTACGAGCATCAGAGACCGAACGGATTGCTTCAGAGACTTAAAGTTTCGGAGTGGAAGTGGGAGCGTATTACCATGGACTTCGTAGTTGGACTCCCACGGACTTCGAGGAAGTGTGATGCTGTTTGGGTGATTGTGGATCGGTTGACCAAGTCTGTGCATTTTATTCCAGTCGGTACTACTTATTCTTCGGAGCAGTTGGCTAAGATCTATACCCTCGAGATTGTTCGCCTTCACGGTGTGCCGGTGTCCATCATTTCAGATCGGGGCATGCAGTTCACATCACAGTTTTGGAGAGCAGTGCAGCGAGATTTAGGCACACAGGTTCAGCTGAGTACACCATTTCACTCTCAGACGGACGGACAGTTCAAGCGCACTATTCAGATATTGAAAGATATGCTACATGCCAGTGTTATAGATTCTAGGGGTTCTCGTGGGATCAGTTTCTGCCGCTTCCAGAGTTTGCCTACAATAACAGCTACCAATCAAGCATTCAAATGGCTCCATATGAGGCTTTGTATGGAAGACGGTGTCGATCTCCGGTGGGTTGGTTTGAGCCGGGTAAGGCTAGGCATATTGGGTACTGTTTTAGTTCAAGATGCTTTGGAAAAGGTTAAATTGATTCAGGATTGAGTTCGCACAATACAGTCTAGACAGAAGAGTTATGCCGACCAGAAGGTTCACGATGTTACTTACATGGTAGGAGAGAAGGTACTACTTCGAGTTTCGCCTATGAAGGGTGTTATGAGATTCGAGAAGAAGGGCAAGTTGATTTCTAAATATATCGGGCCTTTTGAAATACTTAAAAGGATTGGAGAGGTGGCTTATGGACTTGCATTGCCGCCTAGTCTATCGGGTGTTCATCCAGTGTTCCATGTATCCATGCTCCGGAAGTATGTCAGAGATCCATCCCATGTTTAGGATTTCAGTACGGTTCAGTTGGATAGTAATTTGACTTATGAGCCGGTGGCCATTTTGGACCGGCAGGTTCGAAAGTTGAGGTCAAAGAACATAACTTCAGGGAAAGTGCAGTGGAGAGGCCAGCCAGTCGGAGAAGCTACCTGGGAGACTGAGGGGGAGATGCGGAGCATATATCCACACCTATTTCAAACTCTAGGTATGATTCTAGACCCGTTGGAGGACGAATGTTTGTTTAAGAGTAGGAGAATGTAACGACACGGCTGATCGTTTTGAGTATTACAGTCTTCCTCCCCCATTTATTGCTCATTGTGTGCTTTACAGTTATTATGTGACTTGCCGGGGTAGTTGGTTCGGGTCCGGTGAAGTTTCAGAATGAATTGAGACACTTAGTCTCAAGGATGAAAACTTAAGTTGAAAGGTTGACCGGATGTTGACTTATGTGTAAACGACTCCGGAATAGAGTTTTGATGATTCCAATAGCTTCATATGGTGAATTTAGAAATCTGTAGTTGATTTTGGCTTGAAATGGGAAAATTAGGAAAATGGAAGGTTTGGAAGTCTCACCGGGAGTTGACTTTATTGATATCGGGGTCGGAATCCGGTTATGGAAATTTTTATAGGTCTATTATGTCATTTATGACTTATGTGCAAAATTAAAGGTCAATCAGATAGGTTTCGGCATCGAATATAGAAGTTGGAATTTGTTAGTTTTCATTAGGCTTGAATTGGGGTACGATTCGTGGTTTTAGTGTTGTTTGATGTGATTTGAGGCTTCGAATAAGTTCGTATGATGTTTTATGACTTGTTGGTGTATTTGGTTGAGGTCCTGGGGGCCTCAGGTGAGTTCCGGATGGTCAACGGATCGAAAATTGGACTTAGACCAAAGCTAGAAAATTCTGCCTTCTGGTGCAATCGCACCTGCGGAATTTGGCTCGCAGGTGCGAGCTCGCAGAAACGGGCCTGGCTAGGCACAGAAGTGGAATGGGGCTGGCCTGGGACTGCATCGCAGGTGCGTGAAGACTTCCGCATTTGCGAGCCCGCAGGTGCGAGCCAGGCTCCGCAGATGCGGAGTGATGGAAGGGCAGCAAGTGTCACAAAAGCGAAGCAGCGACCGCAGAAGCGAGTCCGCAGAAGCGTGCTAAGCTGCAGAAGCAAGAGGAATCCTCGCATCTGTGGGACCGCAGACGCAGCCAAGTTTATCGCAGATGCGAAACCCCTGGGCAGAGTACAAAAATATAAGGGTCCGACATTTTTGTCATTTTGGACCTTTCAAGAACGGTTTGGGGCGATTTTTCAGGGAGAATTCATAGAGAAACTTGAGGTAAGTCACTTATGATCATTTTTAGTCGATAATATTGAATTATCATCGAGTATTCCGACTAGATTACGCATTTTTGAGGTGTAATTCGAGAAATTGGGCCTAGGGATTTCAAAATAAGAATTTAAGGTTTGGAGGTCGAGTAGATGTCGGAATTTGGTAAATTTGGTATGGTTGGACTCGTGGTTGAATGGGCGTTCATATTTTGTAACTTTTGTCGAGTTCCGAGACGTGGTCCCCACTGTTGATTTTTGGATGAATTTCGGATTTAATTGGGAAATTTAGTACTTTAATTATGAAATTGATTTCTATAATTTGTGTTGACTGTATCGAATTAATTTAACTAGATTCGAGGTGTTCGGGGGCCGATTCGCGAGGCAAGGGCCTATTGGAATAGAGAATTTGCACGGATTGAGGTAAGTAACAGTTCTAAATTTTGTTCTGAGGGTATAAAACCCCGTATTATGTGTCATGTGATTGGTTTTGAGGTGACGCACATGCTAGGTGACGGGTATGTGGGCGTGCACTGTAGAAATTGTGATTTGGTCAATTCCATGGAACCGTATAGTTGATTAATCTGATGTTACCCGTATATTCTCCATGTATTATAGAAATTGAATTGCAAAACATGTTTAGGCTATGTGTTGGCACTGTAGGGACCCACAGAGGTCGTGTTACATGTTAAATTATCTACTAAATTGTTGTTTTGCATTTAGTCACAGTTTTACTGCATATTATATCTCAGTCTCTATTATTCTTTATTGACACATTATATTATCACTTTTGGGGATATTATCATGATTTTTGAGAGCTAGAGAGCTTGGAGAGATTGATGATTGAATGAGGCCGAGGGCCTGATTGTGAGGATGTTCATGGGAACAGGCTGCACGCCGCAGCATGTTTTATTGATCTATGCCAGGATTGGCTTGTTATAGCGCTTGGGCTTAAGGAGCCCCTCCGGGGTCTGTACACCCCCAGTGAGCATAGGTACCTACTGAGTGTGAGTGTCGAGCGCGAGTGCTGTGAGGTTGGAGTGAATGGGAGGACTGAGTGACTGTTACTCTGAATATGTGCACTTGATTTCATTACTCTTGTGCTTCGGCTGGTATATATCATTGGTATGAAATTACTGAAAGATTTTATATCATGTTTCAATTGACCTTGAGACGAATTAGCTGTTTTGGTTTTAAATGTCAAATTTGGAAGCATGCCTATTTCTCCACATTATGTTGTCTGTAAAGTGAACTGTACCGTGAAGCTCGTCACTACTTTCAATCCAATATTTAGTCTTCTTACTTACTGAATTGGTTGCACTCACACTACATCCTGCACCTTGTGTGCAGATCCAGGTGCTTCCGGACACGGCGGTTGCTAGATTTTGGAGATTTATCTATTGGAGACTATCAAGGTAGCTGTTTTGGCGTCCGAAGACCTTGACTTTCTCTTTCCTTTCAGTTATTTGTATTGTTCTATATTTTCAGACAGTTTTTTTATTAGTCAGACTGTGTGGTCATTTAGATGCTCATGTACTTAGTGACACCGGATTTTGGGAGTGTATTGTATAAGATATCTTATATCAAAAATTGTGGGATTTTACTCTTAAATTTATTTATTGTGTTTTCAAACTTAAAGGAATTGATTATTTATTGAAGTTGTCGGTTTGCCTAGTATTAAGATAGGCGCCATCTTTGATCTTGGGTCATGGCACTCTACCCCTCCTGTTACCTCTAACTCCACTTCCACCACCCGTTTGTGAACTTCTAAAGTATGAATCAATTCACCCTCTATATCTATTCAACCTTGGACGTCCACGAGAAGCTATGTATCTAGGATCTCTTATATTTCTTCCTTCACCCTTACCCTCACCCTCACCCCCACCCTCACCCACACCATCATGTATATCTTCCAATTCCCAATTTGGCATATCATCATCCCAATTCAAAAGGTTATGCTCCAATCTGTTCAAATCATACTTAATATATTGCCTCATTACTTCAGTGTCAAATATAATATCACAAACCCATTCAAAATGCTTCAATAGTTCCCTGTACATCATGTATTCAGAAGTCATACGTGGGTAACCTCCTAGAAAGAAACGTTTCAAGTGTGGACGAACAACATCTCTTCTCCACCTTTTCAATAGATACCTCTCATTAACATTTTCAATCCTCTTATGAGACAGCACCTTAAGTATATGGCAGCATAGAATACCTCTTGTTTCAAACCACTTGCAGCTGCAACTTACATATTCTCCAATAGGTGTATATTCAACCATGAAGACAAATGGTTCTCTAGTGTTAAAACTCCTGAGCGAATAACCTGTTATAATGTATTTCTCCACTCCAGGGTTTGCTTGATGATCTTCAGGGGTGCTGATTTCACAATGATACAGATTCCTTAACTGTACTTGAAAAAATTTCAAACACTTCACAACTATAACATGCTTGAAGTCTTTCCTCCCATGCGAATTCAGACAAATATTTTGGTTTGAAGCACTTTGACCTATATTTAGCTTCCAATTCTTTCTCGAACTTAGCTCTTATGGCTAACTCATATTGCTGAACATATAGCTTCAAAGTGCTTTGGCGGGTGATAAATCCATCAAAGAAAGTATGCATTCATTCACTTCTTTGTGTAGACAACATCCCAGCCAAAAGTGGTCATTTAGGTATACAGGAACCCATTTTTCCTTCTCCAAATAAAGCTTATAAACCCAATCCCTTCCATCTAAGTTATATTTTGCAATATAATCAGTCCATCTTCTCTCAATCTCAGCAACGTTAATTCTATCAAGGACTAAAGCTTTAAATTATGCCTTTGCAATCTTACTATCAAGAACTCCGCTTAACTTCATAGGCAACTTTGCGAATATGTGTCATATACAATACCTATGTACCGTATTTGGCATCAATATATTAATGGCAGCCTTAATACTATCACATTGGTCAGTCATGATAGCTAATGGATGAACATTGCTTAGAGCCACAAGCCATGTAGAGATCACCATTTTGTAACTTGTTATATCCTCACGAAACATAAGAGCGCATCCCAAAAGTATGGACTGCCTATGCTGATTGACACCAACAAATGAAGCAAATGGCATATTGTATCTATTCACAAGGTATGTGGTATCAAGGCATATTACATCATGGAACTCCTCATATGCAACCTTAAAGTGTGAATGAACCTAATTACGAAGTCGACCAAAACTATCCATATCTACGGAGTAGTAACATTCCCTATCTTTTTGCTGCATGTCACTGAAGAACTTGAGTAATAATTGTGCGTCCCGTTCTTGTAATTGGAGCTTTCTACTCTTCAAAATATAATCTCTACAATCCTTTGGTATACAACCCAGATTTTCGGGGCCACCAGCAAGTACTTCAATGACTGTTATATTTTTTTAGGGTCTTAAGCCATCAATTTCTTTGGCTATAAGAGCTCTCTTAAGAGACTTACTAAGCGACCTGTGTCCAGCCATCAATCGCGATAGTGCTTGTTCCAATTGATGATTATGCTTTTTAACCACCTTTAAAATACGCCATTAACCATTCTCCTCCAAAATTCCATTTACTATAGCACAACAGTTTCTTCTTTTGGTAACATGCTTATTCCTTGGTTTCCTAGACCTATCACAACCATATTGCACATTCCTTACAATATTACCATCTTTTTTGTTTGATGTTCTTTTGACAATGCAAAACCCTAATAATCTTGCATATTCTTTGTAAAAATCAAACATAACATCCTTATTACTGTACCGCATTCCAATAATTTGACCTATTACTAGATCTTCTTCATTGAGCTAATTAGAAATTTCCCTGTCAACATGATCTTCTCCATCATTAAAGTTGTTGTCCGAATCAACTTTGACCCACTCATCTTCATTCATCAAACTGACGTCCGAATTCAACCCTCAAGATATGTGTAATGCATTACTTAGTTGCTCTGACCTAGTTTCTAGGTTGTTATTCAAGTTTAATGACTCCAAACTAAGAGTGGCTACTGGTCCGGTCCGGTACCATTACCACGCCAAAAACCGGACCAAACCGGTCCCAACCGGTCCGGACTTACCGGTTAAATCTCGTTCGACCGGACCAGTGCCGGTACCGGTGGCCGGTATACCGGTCCGATCCGGTCCGGTCGTCGGATTTATTTAACTTTATAAATAATTGAAAATTATGTTTCAAATCCGAATTTTAGAATTAAAGAAGTTACTATATAATATTCTTATAAGTTTTTGAAAATATAACTTATAATTAGAATTAAAGAAGTTAATATATAATATTCTTACAAAGTTTCAATTAGTTTCAAACTTTATAATATTTGATTCAGATTTCAAACCTTGAAATATATTCAAAGTTAGTAAAATTATAAATTTTGTAGTAGTGTAGTAGAAGGAAATTATAAGTTTTTGAAAATATAACTTATAATTAGAATTAAAGAAGTTAATTTATAATATTCTTAC
>MCJB01007502.1:765-12779 GCA_002018475.1 Nicotiana obtusifolia
CCCCCCCTTTATGTCTTAATGATCAGTACACTTATATGGAATGTCAGAGGTATTAGAACCTCTGGAGCCATTGAGAGACTCAAAACACTAAAACAAATCCATAAACTCTCCCTCATAGCTATTCTAGAACCATTCCTAGACTCTTCACATATCACCCAATGCCAAAACCAACTATCTATGCATCATGTAGCTTCCAACATCAATGATAATATATGGATTTTCTAGGATAAAGACTTTTCTGGTACTATCACAGACCAAGATGAATAGCAAGTCACAATTAAGTTAAAACATGCTGAAGCTGCTGAAGTCTTCCACCTCACAGTCATATATGCTAAATGCAATCCTCCTTTGAGGAGACCACTGTGGGACAAACTAAGGAACATAGCACAGAACTCTAGTGTACCATGGTGTGCCATTGGGAATTTCAATGTGATTGCATCAATTGAAGAAAAGATAGGGGGTATTCCATACCAACTCAACAAAAGCCTTGAGTTTCTGAGCATGATTGAGGAATGTGGCCTCACTGACCTGGGATACTATGGACCTAGAAACACTTGGTCTAATGGCAGAGGCCCCTGTTCAATTGTCTGGAAAAGACTGGATAGGGGACTGGCCAATGATAGCTAGCTTGCTGCACACCCTGCCACTACCATTACATATCTGGCATCTACAGGATCAGATCATTCCCCCTTCTCATGGAAATCAATGTCAAACAGGATAATGCCACTAAGTATTATAAATTCCTGAACTGTTGGACAGAAAATGCAATCTTCTTGCCACTGGTACAACAAGTCTGGAATACACCAGTCACTGGAAATGCAATGTGGATCTTCCATCAAAAAACAAAAGCACTTTGCAAAGAACTATCCAAATGGTCAGAAAAGAATGTGGGGATATTTTCCAGAAAGTCAAGGAATTTGAAGAGAAAGTTAGAAAAGCAGAAGAGACCTGGGCACAGTCCAACAAAGAATCAAATAGAACAATTGCCCATGAACTCACTGCTCAATATGTCAAACATCTGAATATTGAAGAGGCTGTCCTGAAGGAAAAAACCAAATTACAATGGTTTAAGGATGGAGATGCCAACACCAAATACTTCCATAGTCTGATCTGAAGCAGAAGAAGAAATCTGTATATCCACAAAATCAAAAATGAAGACAATGATTGGATATATGGAGATGAAGCAATAGGTGAAGTTGCCTTTGACCATTTCCACAACCTATTCACTGATCCTGGGAGAGTCATTAAGGAAGACCTCTTATCTTGCATCCCTACACTAGTTACAAAAGAAGATAATCATCATTTCAACAAAGATCCTACAATGGAGGAGCTCAAAGACACTATTTTCTCAATGAATCCATCCAGTGCTGCAGGCCCAGATGGCCTCAATGGAAAATTCTACCAGCATTGTTGGGATATCATCCAGTTTGATCTCCTCAACGTGGTGAAGCCATTCTTTTGTGGTCAATCAATGCCTAGGTACATGACACAAGCATGCTTGGTGCCGATACCTAAAATGGAATTCCCTAACACTTTGTCAGAATTTAGACTAATAAGTCTAAGCAATTTCATCAATAAGATTATATCCAAGATTAGTTCCAAAAAAATTGCACCTATTCTCCCCAAGATCATCTCCCCAAATCATACTATCTTTATCAAAGGCAGAAGTATTTCTGAGAATATTATGCTGGCACAGGTGATTGTACAGGGAATCAATAAGCCAAACATAGGTGCAAATGTAGTGATCAAATTGGATATGGCAAAGGCTTGTGACAGAGTATCTTGGTCCTTCACATGTATAATGATAAGAAGAATGGTTTTTAGTGAAAGAATCATTGACATGGTGTGGACAACAACGTCCAACAACTGGTACTCCGTCAACTGGTACTCCGTCATAGTCAATGGCACAAGATTTGGCTTCTTTCATTCCACTAGAGGTCTAAAACAAGGGGACCCTCTGGCCCCTTCACTCTTCATTCTGGGAGCTGAATTACTATCTAGGATGCTCAACAACCTCACACATGATCAGTTCTTCAATGGTTTCTATATGGAAAAGAGAGGACCCCAAATCACACACCTGAGTTTTGCAGGTGATGTGATTATCTTCACCTCAGGCTGCAGAACTTCTCTAAAGAAGATCATGAAGGTCCTTCAAGATTATGAGCAGACATCTGGGCAGCAGATCAACAAAAGAAAAAGCCATTTTATGACTGCCCCCTCTATTTTCCAATATACAACCAGGAGAATCCAGCAGGTCACAGGCTTTACCAAAAAGGAATCCCCTCTAACATACTTAGACTGCCCTCTATACACTGGCAGGAAAAGGATTATGCACTTCAATGGTATCATTTCTAAAGTGGTAAGTAGGATAAAAGGTTGGCATGGTAGATTATTGTTTTAGGGGTAGACTGACCGTAATCAAGTATGTCCTGCAATCACTCCCTATTCACTTGCTGTCAGCAGTCACACCTCCAAAAGCTGTCCTTAAATAGATTGAGAAACTGGCAGCTAACTTTTTCTGGGTAATGAACAAAGAAAGGAACAAATACCATTGGGCTTCATGGCACACACTATCATACCCACTAGAAGAAGGGGGTATTAGACTGATACCTATAATAGAGATTTTTAAATCTATGGAATACAAATAATGGTGGGGATTCAGGACCAAACAGACATTATGGAGCAACTTCCTGCTGGCCAAATACTGTAAGAGATCACACCCCAGATCAAAAAAATGGGCCTCTGGATAGTCACAGACTTGGAGAAGAATGATGCTCAACAAAGAATCTGCTGATTATCACATTTGGTGGAGACTGCACTCAGGAAATTCCAGTTTCTGGTGGGATAATTGGTTAGGTATTAGGCACCTAGCTAACTTTAGACAAGGACAGGACAGGCTTGGCAACATCAAAGTCTCACAATACTGGACTGATGGGTAATGGGAGATCCAGAAACTCAGTCAAATAACATCTCAAATAGCTTCCCTATCCATAATCTCACACATCTCCAAGTCAAAATCCACTATAACCCCCACGTCAATGACACACCCATATGGCAGCCTTCTGCCTCTGGGGAATTCTCGTGTGCATCAGCATGGACTGTGTTGAGAGAAAGGAACCAGGTACTGCTCACAAATAAGATGATCTGGCACAAGAAAATACCCTTCAAATGGTTCTTCTGCCAATGGAGAGAACTGAGGAAAAAGCTGCCCACAGATGACAGAGTAGCTAGGTTTTGAGCTCCAAGTGTGAACAAATGTGTATGTTGCACCAAAGCAGGGAATGAAACAGCGGAGCACATACTCAGCTCAGGCCTTTTTGCTCAAATCATCTGAAAGCACTTCAATGCACCAGTTGGGATCCAAAATCACAGACAGCCCCTAACAATGAAGCTAATGAACTGGTGGCTACAAAAAAAAGAGAATGGGGTGCATAAATTGGTCTTAGACACACTACCAATCATTATATGTTGGAATTTGTGGAAGAACAGATGTGCAGCCAAATATGGGGAAAAATAATCATCAATTACCAGAGCACTATATTCAACAACATCTTATCTACTTCTACTGCTGAGAACCTCTTATGCTAACATCAAATGGCTAGCCACCTGGCCAGAAATGTACATGGCTATAGAGATTTTACAGCATCACACTAATGTGCAGCAAGTAGTTTGGTTGAAGCCAGCAGTTGGATATGTCAAAATCAATTCAAATGGCAGTGTCTTAGGCAACCCAGGGAAAATAGGAACAGGGGTCATTTTTAGGGACCATCAAGGCTATTTTATTCATGCCATTTCAAGTCCACTGGGAGAGGGTACTAATAACTTAGAAGAAACTCAAACAGCCTTCATTGGCATCATTTGGTGTATGCAAAATGGCTACACCAAGATCCACCTGGAAACAGACTCTAAGCTTCTCACTCAATGGTTAACAAGCCAGTCTGAGCCACCATGGATCTTACATATGTTAATACAGGAAATCAAGAATCTGAGCCAACACTGTGAATTTTTTGAGTGCACTCATGTCCTGAGGGAAGCCAATGGTCCTACTGATACCCTGTCCAAACTGAGCCATGAGATTAATTCCCTAAGACAACTACAGCAGCCAAAGGGAACTGCCTGCACACATAAGGGGACAGGTCTGCCTGGACAGCCAAGGCATTCCTGCATTTAGGCACAGGAAGTCCAAAAAACTCAACTTCCCATCACACATGTTACTTCACAATGCAGTTGAATGATCAACATGAACATACGCCCGAGGGAAGTAACAGTAGATCAACTCACCACACAAATAGGACACAGTAACACCAAAAGGAGCAGTAAATTATGCACCAGAACAGAAACATTTTGCCTCACACCTCTGTTTGTTCTGTTGCAGGAACACCCAGTGCAGACCTCTCTAGCAACTGCAGCAACCTCCTGGCCCTCTACTACCATAATATGTTTGCTAATTTTGCAGGAAAACTGGACTGTCAAATGTACTACTACAGGTGCAATACCATTGCTAGACATCTTACCTCCAGTAGTAGCAACAGAAGCAGAAGGGGACAAATACCAGCTGGATTCAGCACTGTGCAACTTCTTCACACAATCAATACACAGCCCCTTAGTAGCAGAAGCAACAGTTTGGTCAGCAGCAACAACAATAGTAATAGCAGTGTTCATAAGGAATACTGCAGAAACAGCAGCAGCATGGGACAACCAACAGCTCACACCAAGCAGTCCTCACACATGCATCAGCCAACTAACACACAACCTCATATCTTTGTGTATCTTCACAACCATCAGCCAGACCACATGCAGCTCTTCAGTTACAACACCAGCAGCAGCAGAAAACAGTCATCACTTCAGCAGCTGCTACAAAGCACAGCACCACAACAGCAGACAGTCACAGAAGCTCAAAAATCAAATAGAATAAATGCATACAGGTCAATGAAACAGTTGCAAGGTGAACATTACAGCAGCAACAACAGCAGCACCAGCAGCATCAGCAGCAGCAGTTGCAGTAGTTGTGGCAACAACAGTAAAAGCACCAACACCAAAAGCAACAGCAACAATGCCAGCAATGACAGCAAGATATACAGCTATCTCTCAAGCATATACCAACAGCAGTACCCAGTCCTCAGTATTGCATTGAAGACCAAAGTACAGCCTCTTCACAGACATAAGCCAGATAGTACACAGCCTTCAAGTAGCAGCAATGAAAACAACAGAAGACAACTATCACATCAACAGCAGCTACAAATCACAGAAACAAAGCAGCAGTCAGTTATAGGAACAACAAAAACAGACAAATTGGAAGGGTCCAGGAGGTTGTTACAGCTGCAGTGTGTGGTATTAGCACTTGTAGTGCTTATTCTACTGCAGCTGCAACAACCACCATGGACCCCTTCACATAGGCATCAGACAGCTGATCACAGGTTCACAGCACCAATAACAATAGCAGCAACAAGGACAACTGCAATAGTAACACCACTATTAGCAGTAACAGTAGCAAAAGGAACAGACATTCATCAGCTTTGCAGAAGCCAAAAACCACAGTAATACAAACCAATAAGCTAAAGCAGCACACACAACCTCACAGAAATCACAACATCACCAGCAGCAATAACAGATGCAGACACTCAACACCTCAGCAGAAGTTGCAAACCTCAGAAGCACATGGGCAGCCTTCTCACCAACAAAAGGAAGGCATCACACAGTCCTCCAAAAATAGCAACAGCATCAACAATAACAATCACTACTCCAGCAGCAGCCACAAACCATAGAAGACCAGCAGCAGATGCAAAAACATCAGGACATCCAACCATACATTGTAGTGTAGAATGCTCACAAACACAAGGCAGGAACTACACAAACATCCACTAACAGTCACAGCAGCAACATAAGGCATCCATCAACTAACCAGCAGATACAAGTGAAGCCTCATAACAAACTCAACATAAGCAACAGCAGCAACAATTGTAGCACAAGCAGCAGTAATAGCAGCAGAAGCAGCAGCAGTAACAGCAACATTAATATCAGCAACATCAGACATTGCCAGCATCAACCCCCAGTCACATGGCCATCCTTTACTAGTCATCTTCAACCTTGCTTTCTTTGTTATCAATGTCAAAGAAAAATTGAAGACTGCTATCTCCTTTGTATGACACATCACTTAGAAGACCCCTTTTTTGCTAGAAATAGATCCTATCGTATAGGGAGGACACTATTTCAAACCTTTCACTTAGTAGATTTAGGAACACATGTACTTTTTTGAATAGTTGACCTAGACTCACCTTACACTACTTTTTTATATATGGTTGTCTATCGATGTTATAAGATAGGCAATCATTACATCATCATAGGTCTAACCCATCACAGCTATTTATGCATACTTGGTCGTCAAGATTGGATGGCCAAGAGTGTACATCTTTTCTATCAGGAGGTAAGGTTTATGTCCCCCTCCATCACTGTACCTTATGTTATATATATGAAAATTAACGCTAGGCATGATGCCTAGTGAATTTGATTGGGGGAAAAAATAGGTCCAAAAGTGGATTGGTTAGGACCTTCTTCAAAGGATATCTCTTGGGATCCAATCCTCCTCTTCTTGGACATAAATTTGGGCCATAAAACAATTGTACACCTAGCCGATTCATATCCTTTATCCTTGAACACTTCCTCCCAATTAAAAACTTCTTTATTTTCACTTGAAGTCTGATGATCTTTTTTTGTAACTCTTTAGCTTGACATCTTGTTAAAGGCACTCTTTGAGATTCTATAATTTCAACCTTGTCCTTGAATTGAGTTGAGCTTCCTAGGATGCTATCACTTCGGTTGATGAGTTTCAATACTATTTAATCCTTGTTGATCATTTCACTAAGCATGTATAACTATATCCAATGAAAAAAAATGAGGTTTCTCAAATCTTTCCACGATTTAAAGCCTTAGTTGAAAAGTATTTCAATAAGCCAATTATCTCTTTTTATTTTCTGATAATGGTGGTGAATTTATCAATTTTAAATATTTATTTTCTTCTAATGGAATCTCTCACTTTCCTACTCTGCCAAACACTCTTGAGCATAATGGCATTGCGAAAAGACGTTATAGACATATTGTTGAAACCAGTACTATGCTTCTTCATAATGCCAACTTACCTCTCTCATTTTGGTCATTTGCTTTCCAAACTGCCATTTATTTAATTAATCGTCTTCCTACCCCTTTGCTCAATTATGATTCACCATATTTTAGAATTTTTGGCGAGTCTCTCAATTAAGATAAATTATGTGTGTGTGGTTTTTTTTATTATCCATGGTTGTGTCCTTATCTTAACAATAATTCAAGAACCTCATTCTACTTCATGCATATTTTTTGGATACTACAACAATCAAAGTGCCTACAAGCCATCATCATCTACATCAACCAATGCATTAGATAACCAAACTTCACATGTACCATCCACTGAGACAGTTTCTTCACCCTCCATTACCTCATATTCCACTCTCCAACATGAGTCCTCTAAACCTTTAACCTCATCTACCCAAAACGCTCATTCTATGATTACAAGGTCCAAAAACAACTTTACTAAACCAATTCAAAAACTTTATCTTCATGTTGTCACGATGTCATCTACCTCAGGTTCCCCCCTGTCGGCACCTACAAGCATCAATACGAAACCTAAAAGGATTGATCATGCTTTGAGAGATCCTGTATGGAAGCAAGAAATGGTTGAGGAAATCAATTCCTTAAAACATCAAGGTACTTGGACTCTTGTGCCTCCTCCTTCTGGTAAAAATGTTGTGGACTCAAAGTGGATTTTTCGAGTAAAAACTAATGCAGATAGCAGTTTAAGTAGTGTTCCTTCTGGGGGACAGTCCTACCATAGCAGGGGTCGTCCTTATAGGCCCGCTCAGATGTCTCATCCAGTTCATCGTGCTGCATCATCTATCCATAGTTTGTTCAGTGCTAGATCGGTTCAGTCATCTCTCAGTGCTCTCCCAACTCAGAGTTCATCTCGTGCACCTTCAGTTCAGGGTTCATCTGCACCAGGTTCCTCTGGTAGTTATTCTGGTTCCCACGGTCTGCCTCAGTATTTGCCACCATTTTCTGAGAGGGGATGTTTTGAGTGTGGGGAGTTGGGTCATGTGGAGAAGTTTTGACCCCGCCTTACGGGAGGTCTAGTTCGGCAGAGCAGTTAGGCCACGACTTCAGCACCAGTTACTTCACCATCCGCCCAGCCAATTCGGGGTGGGGCTCAAGAAGCTAGAGGTCGCCCTAGAGGGGGAGGCCGATCAGGTGACGGTCAAGCCCGATTCTATGCTATTCCTGCTAGACCAGATGTTGTTGCTTCAGATATAGTGATCACAAGTATTGTCTCAGTATACCGAAGGGATGCTTCTGTATTATTTGACCATGGTTCCACTTATTCGTATGTATCATCGTATTTTGCTCGTTATCTTGATATGCCCCGTGAGTCCTTTGTTTCATCTGTTCATGTCTCTACGCCGGTGGGCAATACTATTGTTGTGGACCGTGTATATTGGTCGTGTGTAGTGACTATTGGGGGATTGGAGACTAGAGTTGATATCTTATTGTTTAGTATGGTCAATTTTGACGTGATCTGGGGTATAGATTGGTTGTCTCCATGTCATGCTATTCTGGATTGTCACGCTAAGGTCGTGACGTTGGGATGCCAGGGTTACCAAGGATCGAGTGGAGAGGTTCTCTAGATTATGTTCCCAGCAGGGTGATTTCTTATTTGAAGGCCCAACGGATGGTTGGGAAGGGGTGTCTGTCTTATTTGGCCTTTGTGAGGGATGTTGATGCTGGTACTCCTACTATTGATGTTGTTCCAGTGGTGCGAGACTTTTCGAATGTGTTTCTTACAGACCTGTCGGGCATGCCGTCCGACAGGGATATTGAGCAACCTTCTAAAAGGAAATCTCACTCCCGGTCTCCTTGGCCATCTGTAGACTGATAGGGTGAGCAAGTCCATCAATAAACCTCCTCACCCTCTCTCTCTCTCTCTCTCTCTCTCTCTCTCTCTCTCTCTCCCTCTCTCTCACTCATTAGGAAGCAAAAGGAGAGCATGACGGGCTAGATCCACTAAATAAGTCTTGTACAGAGTAACAGTCATACTGCCCTGCGGGAGAGGCTTGACCTGCCTACGGTAATCCTCTCTCAAAGTGATAGGGAGAAACTTCTCTAGAAGTAGCTGTGAGAACTGCTCGCAAGCAAATGTAGGCGACCCAGCTGGTCTGGTCAACATGTAATCTCTCCACCACCTCTTGGCGGAACCCCCCATCTAAAATATAGCAAAATCAACCCCATTGGTCTCAATTATACCCATGTTCCGCAGCACCTCATGGCAGCGGTCAAGATAATCATGTGGGTCCTTAGAAGGTGCACCACTGAAGTGAACTGGAAAGAGCTTAGTAAACTTGTCCCATCTCAATAATGCCACAGAAAACATGGCGCGCCTATCATCGGCCTGTACTGCAATAATTGGCTGAACTACCCCAACTGGCGGGGCTGCTGGAGACTGATACTGGGGAGCCATCTGCTCCGGAGTGTGAGTTGTGGGAGCCTGTGCTCCTCCCCCAGCCTGAGAGACAGCTGGTGCCACAGGAAATGCACCGGCCTGAGCCACACTCTCCATAAGGCCCACCAAACGAACTAGAGTGTCCTTTAGCACTAGTGTGGCGAAGAACCCCTCCGGGACCTGAGCTGGTCCAACAGGTACGGTCTGAGCTGGAACCTCCTCATCAAAATCTACCTGAGGCTCCACTGCTGGTGCTACTGCTCGAGGTCTAGGCTGAGCTCTGTCTCTGCCTCTACCTCGGCCTCGGCCTCTGGCGCGACCTCGGCCTCATCCTCTGCCCCTAGTAAGAGCTGCCACTGGGGGCTCCGGCTGCTGTCCAACTGAAGATGTTGCACATGTTCTCACCATCTGCAGGAGGACAAGAATAGAAGAGTTCAATAAGCAATGATAGAATAAAACAGCACGACAAAGAAAAATAAAAGTGAAATTTGTTCCAAAATATCATAGCCTCTGGAAGATAAGTACAGACATCTCCGTACCGATCCTTCAGACTCTACTAAGCTTGCTCGTGACTCGTGAGACCTAAGTAACATAATGCTCTTATACCAACTTGTCACGATCCAGAATTTCCACCTTCAGGGCTGTGATGGCGACTAACATTTCACTTGCTAGGCAAGCAAACGTTAGAGGATCTTTAAGCCAATTTTTAATCAATTCCAATAAGTAAAACCAATTAAGCCGAAATGAAACAAAAAATGAAGTAAAAAATGAAATAAAACCAATAATATCTAAGTACAACCCGGATCTGTAGTCACAAGTTCACGAGCTTCTAGAATCTCTACAAATAGGGTTTGCAATAAATAACTCTGTCTCGAATGAAAATAATAGTAAATAGGGGAAGTGGAAAGGGACTTCAAGGTCTGCGAACGCCAGCAGATCTACCTTGAGTCTCCAAATGCCAATCCGAGTTGATACACCTCACGGACAGCTTGGACCAGTACCAAAATCTGCACAAGAAGTGCAGAGTGTAGTATGAGTACAACTGACCCAATGTACTCCATAAGTGTCCAGCCTAACCTCGACGAGGTAGTGACGAGGCTATGACAGGACATCCACGTAATTAAACCTGTACAACCGGAAATATACATAAAAAATAACAACAAATAAAGAATTAGCAAGTACAATTGGGAGGGGGCATGCGAAAGGGGTACAAGATACGGTAACTACAGCAGGGAAGAATAACAAGAATAAGTCAGTAAACATTCAATCAACAAAATGAACAAGCATAATAAATAAAACTGCACGACATCACCTTTTTTTGTGCTTTTACTCTCAATCTCACCATAAAATGATAAATACAGCACGGCATCACCTTCGTGCTTTTACTTTCAATTTCATCATGAATCAATAGATACGTCACGGCATCACCCTTCGTGCTTTAACCCTCAAATACAGGACGGCATCACCCTTCGTGCTTTAACACTCTCCCTTACCATGTAACGGTGAACATATAACTATACGAAGATGGAATAGCAATATCAAGTCTTCTGTCAACAATAGTTCCACAATACCAATCTCAACTTCAGAAACAATACTCAATTATCACAGATAGTTCATAAGTACGGAAAGAACAATCAATTTATCAATTAACTAATCTAAGCAGGGATATCAGGATCAAAGAAAGAGATAAATTACAAGAAACAAGTCTCACCCGCATGCTTTAACCCAATAACAACGCATAAGTAATCGTCACCTCACGTATATGTTGTATCCAACATCTAAACAAGTAGCAAATAGGCAAACAAGTCCTAATCCCTCAAGTCTAGGTTAACCACGATACTTACCTCGCTCCAAAGACCAACTCAAAGCTCAACCACGGCTTTGCCTTTCGAACAAGCCTCGGAACCAACCAAATCAAGCAAATTCTCAACCAAACGATTCAAAATAAGCCTTAGGAACTATCCACGAATGAAAAAGGTTCAATTTAGGTCATTATTGAAAAAGTCAATAAAATTTAACTCCCAAGCCCGCTTGGTCCAAACCCGAAATTCGGATCAAAACCTGATTACCCATTCATCCCTGAGCCCGGTTATGTATTTTCTCTCGAAATCCGACCTCAATTTGAGGTCTAAATTATAATTTTACAAAAATCTCTAATTCTTCCCAACCCCCCAATTTCCACCATAAAAATACTAGATTTTAGGTTGAAATCTTATGAAAAGTACTGGAAAAATTGAAAGAAAGTATTTTAGAATCACTTACCAACAAATTGGGAAAGAAACTTTTTTGCGAGAATCGCATCTAAGGTTTTCTAGTTTTGAAAATTTGAAGAATGAACATAATCCCTTTTTGGGAATATTTTAATCACTATCGTATGGTGTACATCGTGTTCGCAGGAAACCTGACGCGTTCACGAAGAGCAAAGCCTGAATGGTTTACGCAATCGCGAGTTGAGCTACACGTTCGTAGGCTCACCCCCCCCCCCCCCCCCCCC
>MCJB01007502.1:12846-60091 GCA_002018475.1 Nicotiana obtusifolia
CCAGCCTCCGCGTCCATGATCCTTATATCGCATTCGTATAGAGCAACAGTCAACTCCCAGTCCCCACCTCTATTTCACTATGCGTTCATGATTGACTGGCCGCGTTCGTCAAGAGCAGGCCCCAGAATGCTCCGCGTTCGCGACCAAGGTTTTGCGTTCGCGTAGAAAAAAATCTGCCCCAGCCCATTTTACCCCTCACGATCGTGAGAGTATATTCGCGATCGCGAGAGTATATTCGTGACCGCAAATAAGGAAACACAAAAACCAGCAAAAGTGAAAAACCAGCAAACTTTCTAAGTTCAAAAGGTCCGTAGGCTATCCGAAACTCACCCGAGCCCTCGAGGATCCAAACCAAATACTCACACCAGTCTAAAAACCTGATACGAACTCGCTCGCGTGATCAAAACACCAAAATAACACCTAGAATTACAAATCGACACCAAATCAAATGAAGTGTTCAATGAAACTTTTGAATTTCTATTTTAACAACCGGATGTCCGAATCACGTCAAACCAAACTCCGTTTCTCACCAAATTTGGCAGACAAGTCATGAATATAGTAATGGACCTATTCCGCTGTTTCGGAACAAAAATACGGACCCGGTATCAACAAATTCAAATATCGGTCAAATCCTTAAAGTCATTAAACCTTTAAACTTTTAATTTTCGACAAAAACCGATAACTCGAGCTAGGGACCTTCGAATTTGATTCGGGGCATACGCCTAGGTCCCAAATCACGATATGGACCCACCAAGACCATTAAAATACTGGTCTAGGTCCGTTTGCTCAAAACATTGACCAAAGTCAACTCAAATGGATTTTTAAGGTAAAATTTTATTTTTTATTACGACCGAACTCCGTCGGTTAACAGTTGTCAAACACATTCAACGGTTGCTTAAGTGTACCGACCGACTTTACCGACCGAAGTCGGTCGGTACCTTTAATTTCAGATCTGAAATACGGGATTTACCCCTCATTTCTCTCACTCACTTCTCAAAATTTTCTAACTCACACTCTCTTCTCCATACACCCACTGTCCTCCTTTCCGCCACTCCATCTCTTCTTTCTCACACACATCCCATCCCCCACTCCTCCGTGCCACCCCAAGTCGCCACTGCACCCATCGTCGCCACTGCCACTGCTACTGCCTCCATTGTCGCAACTGCCCCTCCTCCTCCACCTCCTAAAATCAGGTTTCGATTTGAAATTATATTGTTTGTATAATTTTATATTTTGTTAATTAGTTATAAATTCATTAATTATTACTTAAATTGATTTTTTAACTTTGAATTTTATTGAAATCTAGGGTTTAGGTCCTAATAAAATTGAATTGAATTAAATTGATTACTTAGGGTATAAATTGAATGTTTAAGTTTGTATTGACTTGAGTAGTTTAGTTAGGAAATGGATGTTTACCTTTGAATTGAATTGAGTTTTTAGGGTTTTGTTCTTGTTAATTGAACTTTTAGGGTATGAATCGAATTGGTTTAGGGTATGGGTTGAATTTTTTGGATACAAATTGAATTGATTTAGGGGTAAGTATTGAACTTTTTGGATAGAGCTTATGTTTTGTGAGGTTAATTGGATTGTTTAAGGTATTAATTGAATTTTTTAGGGTATTGGTTGAACTTTAGGATATGAATTAAACTTTTATGGGTAATGGTTGAACTTTTTGGATATGAATTGGACTTTTAGAGATAAGTGTTGAACTTTCTGGGTGTATGAAGTGAAATTATAGCTTATGTTTAAATTGAATAATCATAATTAATTATATTTAATATAATTTAATTTTGGTGTAATTAGTAAAAATTAATTATCTTAATTAACTAAAATAATTTAATTAATTTATAACAATAGAATAAATTAAGTAGTACTAATACTTATAAAAAAATCTCAATTTATTGTTGCTTTATTTGTATATATGGAACATTGCACTTGGATGTACAATAGGAATAATCCTAATCGGTGGGGATAGAGGGAGAATTGTGTAGAATGGGTTAATGACTTTATTAGACATGCAATGTCACTTTTATCTTACCAAATTAAAGGAGTAATTAGGTGTCCTTGTGTCAAGTGCAACTGTGTGAAGTTTAAAAAATCGGAGGAAGTTAAGCTTCATCTTTATAGGAAGGGATTTATAGAAAATTACTTTGTGTGGACTACTCATGGAGAGATCGATGGTAGCCGTGGAATATGTTATAACATGGTTGTTGGTGAAAGTAGTAGGTCGGTGGAGAATAGGAATCAAGATTATAGAATTCATGATATGGTTGCGGATGCTTTTGGGATGCACTCCAGGGTTGAGCCCAATGAAAATGTTGAACAAACTCCAAATGATGATGCAAAACATTTTTATGAACAATTAGAGGAAGCTAGTTGTCCACTACGTGAAGGAAGCCCTCACTCTAAGCTGTCTGTTGCAGTTAGATTACTAAGTATCAAATCTGATTCGAATATTTCTCAAGCGGTCATGGACTCTTTCATTGCCCTTATGAGTGAATTAGTTGACCCAAATATCAACTTACCTGGTGACTTCTATAAAGCAAAGAGATTGGTTTCTAGGTTAGGACTTTCGTCGATGAGAATTGATTGTTGTGAAGATGGTTGCATGTTATATTATAAAGATGATGCAAATTTAGAAAGTTGTAAATTTTGTGAAAAGCCTCGTTTCAAGAGGCTTTCCAGCAGGATTGAGGTTGATGTGAAAGCGACGCATTATTTTCCTCTTATCCTAGGTTAAAGAGGTTATATGTGTCGATGAATTCTGCCCCTCATATAAGATGGCACATGGAAAATAAAAGACCACCTAGTGTTATGTGTCATCCTTCAAATGGAGAAGCTCGGAAGCACTTTGATAGGACATATCCTGATTATGCTAGTGAACCAAGGAAGATTCGGTTAGGTTTTTGTGCGGATGGCTTCACGCCTTTTTCTATATCTGCAACACCATATTCATTTTGGCCTATCTTTCTTACACCTTATAATCTACCACATGAGTTGTAACGATCCGACCATTCGTTTGGATCCCTAGCACATCGTTCGGTGATTTGAGGCCTCGATTACTTTCATTTCAAGTATTATGACTTGTATGTGTGATCGGAATCGAATTTCGAGAAGTTCGGGATTGATTTGGAAAGAAAATTCTAATTTCGAAAGCTTTAAGTTGAAAGAATTGGCTAAGATTTGACTTTTGAGTAAACGACCTCAGAATCGAGAGCTGAGGGTTCCAATAGGTTCGTATGATGATATCGGACTTGGACATATGTTCGGACCGAGTATCAGATCAACCGGGAGCATTTCAGCGCTTATTATGGAAGATTGACCTTTTAAAGGTTTAAGAATTTCATAAGTTTGGTTCGAGGTAGTCTTTAATGTTATCGATGTCCGTTTGGGATTCTGAGTCTTGGAATGGGTTCGTATTGTTATTCATGACTTGTACGCAAAGTTTTGCGTCATTCCGGAATGTTTTGGTATGGTTCAGACGCGTTCGTCGAAGTTTAGAAGTTTGAAAAAATTTAAGAAGGATTTTGGTCGTCGACTCGTAGTTTTGATATTGTAGATGTGATTTGAGGCCTCAAGCAGGTTCGCGTCATGTATTGGGACTTGTTGGTATAATTGGACGGGGTCCCGGAGGTCTCGGGTGAGTTTCAGATTGGAACCGGATTGAAATTTGAAGTTAAGGAAGGCTGGTTTTGGCCAATTGCTGGTGCAATTGCACTTGCGGAAAAAAGGCCGCAGAAGCGGCTAGGCTAGTGCAGATGCGGATTTTTCTAGCGGAAGGTTGATACCGCAGATGCGGTCGAGTGTCCGTAGAAGCAGAACCACACCTGCGGGTGAGGCGTCGCAGAAGCGAGGAAGTGGGTCGCACAAGCGACTGGAGGTGATCAAGGCACATGCAGGTGTGAAGCAATTCCCGCACCTGTGTGAGCGTAGATGCAATGCCTGGAGCGCAAAAGCAGGCAGGGCTGTTGGGCACGACTTCGGAGAAGCGTGGATTCTGCCGCAGAAGCGGCCAAGATGATCGTAGAAGCGGAAAGTCGTCTGGGCAGAGGTGTTTTTATAAAAATGGGATTTGGCCCATTTTCTTCCATTTTCACTTGGTTGGGGCGATTTTGGAGAGCTTCAAGGGGAGATTTTCATCAAGCAACACAAGATAAATGATTTCCACCTATTAGAAGTTAAATACATGGTTTGTATAAGGGTTTAAACATGGAAATTAGTAGAAACTGTGGGGGTTTTGGTAGAAAACCTAGAATTTAGTATTTTTGGATTTTGACCACGAAATTGAACGTGGAATTGAGAATAAATTTTATATTTTAGTTCGTAATGTTATGGGTAATGTTTATCTTCAAAAAATTTTAGAATCCGCGCACGTGGGCCTGAGAGTTGATTTTATAGACTCTTCGAGCGGAGTTGGGAATTTTTATGAAATGAATTATTATGAGCATTGGAGTTTGCGCCTTGTTTGACTAGTTTTGGATTAACAGGCATCGGTTTGAGGTGTTAGAGAGGTTGTGGAGCTGGTTATCAAATTTTATAGCGAGGTAAGTCTCCTGTCTAACTCTATGAGAGGAAAACTACCCCATAGGTGATATATTTGTTATGAGCTACTTATTGGGGGGGCGGGGGGGCTACATACGCACAAGGTGATGAGAGTCCCAGCATGGCTAGATTCATGTTATGTCTGGGTAGACTTAGGTACCCGCCATGCTATAACTGTACTATTTGAGTATCTCTTGCCTATTAAATTCATTTATTTTTTGTTGCGACTTGAGAGTAGACTTATGTAGAGTAATAGACTTGATATTGTAGATAATCGACAGGTTACATGATTAGCCGTAAAATAATTGTACTCCTATTACGAATTTCTCCCACATTATGCTTTCTTATCGAAAGATTTCCATTAAAATTTATAACTCACACGTCTATTCGTGAGTGGGGTCAAGGACCCGTCAAAGCGTCTTATTCTAATGGGATCGGGCCGCTCGCCTCGACATGATAGATTTATCTATGGTTCGAAAATGTTATGATGGATCAGGTCGTACGCCTCAAAATTTCTATAAAATACTCTCATGAAATCATGCGTAATAATTGGCAAGAAGCTAGCATATCTGTGAGCTTTTCCTTATTGAACTGTGATGACCTATCTGGTGAGGAGGTAGCTACTAGCTGAGAGTTTGAGTTATTGCTGAGAGGAGGATTGTACCACGTATTATACTTGTTTTTTAGCTTATTTACTCTGACTTACACCTATCTACTTCTATTGTATCTATCTTATTGGACCACTAGTAATTGTTGATGTCGACCCCCTCGTCACTACTTCTCTAGGGTTTCGCTAAATACTTACTGGGTATGCGTTAATTTATGTACTCATGCTACACTTGCTGCACTTTTTGTGCAGGAACATATATGTCTGGTGGTCTTTTGGGCGTAGTGGCGCGGGTATTGCGGGGACTTTACCGTGAGCTGCATTTCATGTTAGGATCCGCAGCCTACTGAGTCTCCATCACAGTAATTTACATTCTCCTGTCTAATTTGTATTCTAGACGGATGTTGTAATTTATTATATTTCCTAGTTGATACTCATGCACTTGTGACACCGGGTTTTGGGGGTTCCTATGCGTTGTTCATTATTTTACTTCGTGTAAATATCACTATTTACCCTGTAAATTCTATTCCATACTAATAAATTAATGAAAATTTTGATTTCAAGTAATAAAATGAGTAATTAAATTGGTCAATCACTATTGGCTTGCTTGACGGCGGCTTAGGCGCCATCACGATCTATAATGGATTTTGGAGTAAAGGAAGAAATAGCGTCGGATTCGCGGAAGGTCTTGCAAAATGGGTGTACCAGTTGGAGATGCTATTGTGCGCTTGAAAAGAGTATGAGATGATTCATGGGAATTAAGACGATATGGTCTCGCGATTCCGGCCACTCGGGATAAGTGCGGATTGAGTTTGTTATATTTTGAATGGAGCTATTATTATTTCTAAGACATGTCAATAGTACATTGAAAGAAATTGAGTTGGTTAGAAATGGTTAAATCGGCATGGTTGTTGCAATGATCAGTTCCTATGGTGTGTGAAATTATAGATGTGCTTTGTGGTTGTACGTACGGCTTGACAGCCACCATGACCTGATTGATTTGGGAACTATTTGATTCAAATGGCTTTGTTGTGTAAATGGATTCCGGAAGAGTTATGACGGTTTAGATCACGGCTTGAGGTTGTATTTTCTACGGTTTGGGAATTCAGTTGCTTGCATGGGCTCTTCGGAAATGAGCTAAGTGAAAGGATTCTCGCAAATGAAATGTTATTCTACTGGTAGTTTGGGGGTTATGATTAATTCGTGTATTCTCTAATAGTAGCGTGATAGGTGCAGTGAGCGACATGGAAATTTGAAAGTTGAGGACCAAGGTTGCAGGTGTTGACCAGAATGCCACGAGCTCGGATGAGTCGGGAAGAATTAGATGTTTAGAGTAAGCTGACATTATCCTAGTATCGCCTGGGAACAATGTTCTATGGAAGGAGCATTATGTATTGATTTGCGGATTCTTGATCTGCTTTACAGAATTAGTACAGTTGGTGGTATAGAAGTGCAGACTTGGCTACCTGGGCAGAAGGTCGTGGGAGGGTACCCCACGGGGAAATATTATGAGTGTGACATGCTAGTCACTTGATTGTTAAGGACCGAAACCAAGTACGGAGATTTTTGGTACTATCGTTAATGTGAGAGTTTATGCCGAGATTTTTGGTACAATAGTTAATGTGAGAGTTTATGCCGGGAAGATGCTCTATTCCTTTGGTTGTGAACTAGGAGAGGTTGCGTCGGATTGAGGCAGCTAGATTATTCGCACATGTGTTGAGGTCCCATGTAGCTTATGGTGTCATATATGAGCAGGATGGCTCTCGAGATGCAGGTCATTTATCGCACCTTAGTCGTGTTTGGGTTTTGTGGCATATGGCGCTATCCGTCTCCCCAGAGTTGTATTTTTCCACTTGGCATACTTGTGGCCGATATTTGATATTCCGTAGGTAGAAGCATTATGGCTTGATGGTGTCCTTATTTATGGTTATGAGTGGATCGTGTGGCACGCCGCTACAGGTACGTTATTTGGATCGGGTTGCACGCTGCAACGGTGTTATGTTGAGTACGGTTCCCTATATCTATTCCTACATATTTTGTTTCTCGTCCTCTGAGAAGGGTTCATAACATCTGTTCGACCGTTTTATTCGTTAAGCGGGCTGGGTAATTCTTTTCCAGAGTTCTTTCCTCCTCATGTGTCATATTCGAGTTATATCTCATCAGTGCATTGGTGGCGTCATATAAGATCCGAGTTAGTGTTTGAGGTGGCTTATTGCCTGAGCAGCTTGTACTGGGTGAGACGAGATTATTGGACCTGAAATTTGTGCAATCAGATTTATATAAGGTACATTAAAGGGAAATATCGTTATTCAATTTAGAATGGGGTAATGGTTCTTGTCAGGAGGAGAAGCTCCATGAATTATTGATTCGGCAGGTGGTTATGAGTTCTGCACGTCTCTTTCGTCGTGGCAGTATTGCGAGAGTTGGAACAGAATATATATATGTCATGGATGTATTGCGGGCATCGGATTTGTGAAATTACAGCTATTGTAGTCAGAGGATATTATTATGGGCATGGGAATTATGCGGGGCATAGTGTGAATTCAGTAAAAGGTGTACGATCGTGTTTTGGTACGGTATGTGGTGATTGGTACGGTGTTCGTATGTCAGAATCAGGTCTTGTAGAGAAATTCGGAGGTTGAAATTTTTTTTAAAGGCTTATTGACAAAACGAAAGGGAGGACCTTCAGTCCGGCTCGAGCTATTGTGTCCAACTGGGTTGTGGTGGCACGGGTAGGTGCACAAGATGTTGTACAGTGATTTTGGACAACTCCGGAGCAGTTCTTAGCACGTTCAAGGATGAATGTATGTTTAAGTGGGGGAGAATGTAAAAACCCGACCGGTCGTTTTGAGCCCTAGCGCGTCGTTCGGCTGTTTGAGGCCTTTAGTACTTCACTTCAGGTATTATGACTTGTACGTGTGGTCGGAATTGAATTTCGGGAAGTTCGGGATTGATTTGGAAAGAAAATTCTAATTTCAGAAGCTTTAAGTTGGGAGAATTGGCTAAGATTTGACTTTTGAGTAAACGACCTCAGAATCAAGAGCTGAGGGTTCCAATAGGTTCGTATGATGATTTCGGACTTGGACGCATTTTCGTATCAAGTATTGGATCACCCGGAAGCATTTCGGCGCTTATTATAGAAGGTTGGCGTTTTAAAGGTTTAAGAATTTCATAAGATTGGTTTGAAGTAGGCTTTGATGTAATCGATGTCAATTTGGGATTCCGAGCCTTGGAATGGATTTGTATTGTGATTCATGACTTGTACACAAAGTTTTGCGTCATTCCAGAATGTTTTGGTATGGTTCGAATGCGTTTGTCGAAGTTTAGAAGTTTGAAAAGTTTTAAGAAGGATTTTGGTCATCGATTCGTAGTTTTGATGTTATTAGATGTGATTTGAGGCCTCGAGCAGATTCGTGTCATGTATTAGGACTGGGTGGTATGATTGGACGGCCCGGAGGCCTCGGGTGAGTTTCGGATTGGAATTCGATCGAAATTTTAAGTTGAGGAATGCTGGTTTTGGCCAGTTGCCGGTGCAATCGCACCTGCGGAAAAAGGGCCACAGATGCAACTCTGTAGAAGCATCTAGGCTAGCGCAGATGCGGTCTAGTGTCCGCAGAAGTGGAACCGCAACTGTGTGTGAGGCGTCGCAGATTGACCTCGGAGAAGTGAGGAAGTGGGTCGCAGAAGCGACTGGAGGTGATCAAGGCACATGCCGCAGGTGCGAAGCAATTCCTGCACCTACGTGAGCGCAGAAGCAGGCAGAGCTGTTGAGCACGACTTCGCAGAAGCGTGGATTTCGCCACAGAAGCGGCCAAGATGATCGCAGAAGCGGAAGGTCGTCTGGCGGAGGTGTTTTTATAAAAAAGGGATTTGGCCCAGTTTCTTCCATTTTCACTTGGTGGGGCGATTTTGGAAAGCTTCAAGGGGAGATTTTCAACAAGCAACACAAGGTAAGTGATTCCCACCTATTACAAGTTAAATACATGATTTGTATAAGGATTTAAACATGAAAATTAGTAGAAATTAAGGGGGTTTTGGTAAAAAGCCTAGAATTTGGTATTTTTGAATTTTGACCACGAAATTGGACGTAGAATTGAGAATAAATTATTTATTTGAGTTCGTAATATTATAGGTAATGTTTATCTTCGAAAATTTTCGAAATCCGGACATATGGGCCCGAGGGTTGATTTTATAGACTCTTCGAGCGGAGTTAGGAATTTTTATGAAATGAATTATTATGAGCATTGGAGAATATTTTGATTGGTTTGCACCTTGTTTGACTAGTTTTGGATCGACGGGCATCGGTTTAAGGTGTTAGAGAGGCTGTGGAGTCGGTTATAGAACTTCGAAGCGAGATAAGTCTCCTGTCTGACTCTGTGATGGGAAACTACCCCTAGGTGATGTATTTACTATGTGTAACTTGTTGCAGGGGCTACATACACACAAGGTGATGAGAGTCCATGCGCAGCTAGATTCATGTTATGTTCGGGTAAACTTAGGTTCCCGCCATGCTATAACTCTACTATTTGAGTGTCTCTTACCTATTAAATTCCTTTATTTTATGTTGCGATTTGAGACTAGACTTGTGCAGAGTGATAGACTTGTTATTGTAGAGAATCGACGGGTTTCATGATTAGCCACGAAATAATTGTACTACAGTTACGAATTTCTGTCGCGTTATGCGTTCTCATCGAAAAGTTTCGCTTAAAATTTATAACTCACACGTCTATTCATGAGTGGAGTCAAGGACCCGTCAAAGCTTCTTATTCTAATGGGATCAGACCGTTCGCCTCGGTAGGATTATGTATCACACTCTCATGAGAGTGGGCCGTTCGCCTCGGCAAAAAAATAAGTGTATCTCTGGTTCGAAAATGTTATGATGGATTGGGTCGTACGCCTCGGCATTTCAATAAAATACTCTTATGAAATCGTGCATAATAATTGACAAGAAGCTAGCATATCTGTGAGCTTTTCCTGATTGAACTGTGACGACCTATCTTGTAAGGTCAAAAAAATATATACACTCTGATTAAAGAGGTAGTTCCTAGCTAAGAGTTTGAGTTATTGCTGAGAGGAGGATTGTACCACGTATTGTACTTGTTATTTCGCTTATTTACTCTGACTTACACCTGTCTACTTCTACTGTATCTGTCTTGTTGGTCCACTCGTAAGTGTTGATGTAGAATCCTCGTCACTACTTCTCTGGGGTTAGGTTAGATACTTACTGGGTACGCGTTGATCTACGTACTCATGCTACACTTGCTGCATTTTTTGTGCAGGTACAGATATGTCTAGTGGTCTTTTGGGCACAGAGGCGTGGCTATTATGGGGCTTCACCGTGAGCTGCATTTCATGTTACGATCCGCCGCCTACAGAGTCTCCATCAGAGTTATTTATATTTTCCTGTCTAATTTGTATTCCAGACAGATGTTGTAGTTTATTATATTTCCTAGTTGATACTCATGCACATACTGCACTTTTTGTGCAGGTACAATTAAATTAATGAAAATTTTGATTTCAAAGTAATAAAATGATAATTAAATTGGTCAATCATTGTTGGCTTGCCTAACGATGGCGTTAGGCGCCATCACGACCTATAGTGGATTTTGGATCGTGATAGAGTTATGTATGACTAATCCGTATATATTTTTATGCTCCTTATCCATTGCGGTGGAATAAGTCCGATTGGTGGGTTGTAATCAAAACTAAGCCTGTAGGTAGGGTGGAAGTCGAGAATGTGTTAGATGTTGCATATCAAAACGATATCTCCAGTGTTCACCAAATAGAGGACGATCAGTTAGAAAATTATTTGGAATATCCTAAACGCATATTGGAAGAAGTTGATATAAATGAAGTAATAATTATAGAAAATGAGGACGAAGAATTCGCGGATGAGGAACAATACGTTGACGAGGACTAAAAAGTTGGTTTTTAAAGTACTCTCGTGTTATAACTAGTTTCTTATAAGTTTCATTCTAAATATGTATTATATTATGCAAATGGCAGGCAAGGGTCAAGGTAACAATGACCCTACTAGTTCTCGGGGTCGAGAAAAGACTAGGAAGGGAAAGAGGAGGGTAGAATCTGGGCATAATACTACTCCCTCATTTCCACCCTGTTCAGAGATGCCTATGTCTTATCCTCCACCACACGGTTATACTGAGCTGCCATAGCATCATCAGGCCTATACCTTCATCCAGACACCGGGTCTTCCATCACAGGGCCATAGGACTATACGTCCGACATACACAGTCGAGCTGCCTCACAGCCACGTGGATCACATCCCTACATATCACAGCCACATGGATCGCAGTCATCCATATCACAGCAATATGGGTCACAACCATCTATATCATAACCACATGGATCGCATCCAGCTATGTCGTAGTTACAGGGGTCGCAGCTATCTTCATCATCTACTCCATCCATTTCAGGACTTCGCATGCGATACCATAGCTCTGAACCCCATCTACACCGTCTACACATACCTCTGATACACATGCTGGCGATGATGATCCATAGGAAGTGCATTATGATCGCTATGGAAAGATCATCATAGTCCCTGAGGGTAACGGGTAAGAGTTATTTGTTATTTTTGCATTTGCTGTTTTATAATGTCTTTACTAATATTTTCATGTATTTTTTATTGTTAAAGTGCAGGTTAAAGTCGGGCAAGCAGACTACGAAGATAATTACTAATGCGATCAAATAGCTTTATGATGGCCTCTATGCGACTTGGAGTGATTTCCATACTCGCTGAAGGAAAAAAATTTCAATCAGTTTAATGTATAAATATTCTTTTAACCAGTTTAATAATTTATATTTATGATGTTTCCATCTAATATTTAACTTTTGAAGCAGAGTAAGTGTGTATCGGAAGACCGCTATAGCACGGAAGTGACTACAAATTTTCATCATAAAGCCCGCAAGAGATTGTCGGATCATTTCTCGGATGGTAGAAAGAAGAACAAGAGGCCTGACTGGTGTCTGCAGTATTTGTGAGATGATTTATTAAGGCAATGGCAGATCGTAGACTTCTTAAAGAAGAGCGAACTAGCAAAGAAAGCCCGCTCATCCGAAAAGGGAGGCTCCTTGCACACTTGGGGTGCTATCAGCATCGGGATAATAAGAAGAAGACTAATAATTGCTTAAATTATTACGTCTTTACTTTTCTATGTATATCAATTCTATTTATTAACCAAATTAATTTGTTTTCAAGAATAAAAGTATGGGCGTCCAATGCACCAAGATGAGCTATTCAAGGAGACACATATTTTAAAGAAGAAGAAAGAGGGGGATATAGATAGGTGGGTCGAGAACCGGGAAGAGATTACATATGTAAGCTTTAAATTTTTTCTAAGTGTTATAATTTACTTTTATAAGATTTTTTATATACTAATTTAATTTAAAATATAGTAGGGTTGCTACCAAAATACCGTGGAGGACTTCATTCGTAGTTAGCTAGCTAGTGAATCGGACGAGCCAGCCCAACTTTCGGATGAGGATGCTAAAAGAATATGGTTGGAGGTTGTTGGCGGTCCAAAAAAGAAGAAGGTATATGGGCTTCCTAAGAATAATTCCATCGCTACAGGTGTGGAATGGAAGGAATAGCTATTTCCTCACAAAGCGAGGCACTTAATAGGGAGAGCCTCTCGGCTATGCAAGAGACAGTAATAAGGCTTACATCCGAGCTAGAAGCGGCCAAGGAAAGAGAAAGGCTTAGAGATGCTCAATTTATTTGGTATGCAAAGTCAGATCAAAACTCTCCTTTCTGCTGGAGCTTTTCCGTTGCCCCGGTCTTGTGAGTCATCGCTAGAGGCTCGACCTCCATGTGATCGTTCCTCCTGTCCTTCCACTGATCGTTCTGCCCCTCCTCCACGTGATTGTTATTTCTGTCCTCCACAAGACCGTTCTTACCGTTTTGTAGATGAAATTTCATCAGATAGTGGTGATGCTGTAGAAAACATCCCTTGACCAATACTTTGACATACTTTGAACTAGACTAAGAGAACTTGTTTTGAATTAGAATGAACATTTTTGAACTTGTTGTAATTACTTAGTTTTTGATTGATTTTGAATTATGATGTTTAATTGAACTTGTTAGTTTTAAAGTATTAATTGGATGTTTAGTGGGATTTGTGGTGAATTAGGGGTTGTTTGTGGTGAATTGGGGGTTATTTGATGTGAATTGGGGGTATTGGTATGTTATTTTTATTTTGGCAGGTGGTGTAGCAATCAAAACAGACATTTTCTGCCAAAATTATTCCCAGAAAACCGACCAAACTTGGTCGGTAATTTTAAAAAAAAATTAAATTGCAAATAACAAAACCAATGTTGATCGGTTAGTGCACATTGAATCCCCAAAAATTCAACGTTATTGACCAACTTTGGCCGGTAAATTGGCTTCAATGTCCAAACCGACCAACATTGGTCGGTATTGTTAAATTTTAATTATTTAAAAAATCTTTTTTTTGATACGACCAACGTTGGTCGATAATTAAAATATTATATGATTAATTTATTTTTCTTTACCGACCAAAGTTAGCTGGTAAACAAAATTATTAAATTTTGCGCACCGACCAACGTTGCTCGGTAAAATTAAATTATTAAAATAATATTCCGACCAATATTGGCTGGCAAGTCAATTAAATTGTCAGATGGTCGTGTAGAGGATATCGACCAAAGTTGGTTGATAATTTCCGACCGACTTTGGTTGGTATGCTCTACCGACCTTTAAATAATCGATCACACATAAATAGTCGCGTTTTAAACAGTTATTAGCCATTATCGATCGAATTTGATCGATTTTTTTGAGACGATTTTAAGCGGATTTTTTGTAGTTTATACCTTAGGGGAGTCGAACATGGATCTTCGCCATGAAAGGACGATGTCCTAATTACTAGACGAAAGGAACCAAAAAATTCAGTCTTCTTCATATTAATATTGAATAACAAATCTCATTAACAACAATATTTATTGAGCAGCCTCAAAATTTTATCTGAATTGCTTCTTTCGTTGTCAAAAGGCCTATAGTACTAGCTCATATTTTCAAAATAAGAGTGCGGATTGGATTGTCTACTTTAAATATTTGAATATGAATTAAATTCTAGTATAACTTTTACTAATTTAACATATATTGTTATATAACATAGTCTATATTTTTGTGCGTACACATACATATTATATATAATTTATGTATTATATTTTGTATCTTATATATTACTTAAGCTCTTTTATTCTCAAGAAATTAAAACAAAATTTCGCCGAACTATGTTTTATTATGAGTTGTTTCTACTAAAATTGTTAACTTTTTCCCGATATCCAAATTCAGTGTTTTTCGATCTTTTAAAAACTCAAACTAGTACAGTATTTGTATTTTGAGTTGTTGAAAGATTTGTAAAATCTTAGCTTGGAAATTTAGGAAAGAGGTGTCTTTCAGAAACAGCTCAAACAAACACTTTTCAAAAAACAAAAACTGAGTTTGCAAACTCAATTTTCGCAAAATTTCAGACTAATGCCACCTTAGGGCCAGTGTGGCCATATTTTCTCGAACAATTTACTTTTTTTGGAATTAATGTTTGGTCATGAAAATTCCAAATTTCATTTGAAGCTGAATTTCGTAATTTTTTAAAACTTTAAAAAATCCAAAAACTGTTTTCTAAATTTTTACAAAAATTCAAAAACAGCTCCAAATTATATTAATGTCTAAATACAATTTTGATTTTTAAATACCATTTTTACTTAAATTTTTTTTTACTTTTTTCCTAAATTTCATAATTTTTATGTCCAAACACCCACTTAAAAGATAGTTTTCTACTCTCATTTTTTTAGTCTCCTGTTCCCTCTATTCCTTGTTTTAAATTGATGTTGTAGTACCACAACACAGTTGCTTTTGGGTAAACACAAGAGCTCCCGTGTGTGTGTAAGAAAGATGATTAGGTCAGCCAAAGCATGTGTGTCAACGATCATTTGTAACAGAAAGTTGAGACATGCACATATTGCAATCTGGTATTTGATGAGCGCATCTCTCTGTCACTGGTCCACCAAATTTTATGCGTATAACAGGGAAACTAGTTCTCTACATGTCCCCCTCTCCTCCCCCACCCCCTCACTTTTTCACTTTTCATTTATTTTTTTGGAGGGAGTTGGTTGTAGTATTAATTTTTGTATAATCATTCGGGCAATTCGGTAGTTCAAGAAAAGCAGTCAGTTGGACACCCTTCGTCAAAAAACGATATAGTATAAGATAGTTCGGTACATTAATCTCCAGTTATGTGCAAAATTTAAGAAAGGGTCGGACCACAAAGGTCTACTATACACGGTTTTATCCTGTATTTCTACAAGAGATTATTTTCACGACTCAAACACATAACCTCATGATCACATGGAAGCAACTTTACCAGTTATGCCAAGACGCTCCTTCAATTAAAAAAACTATATTATATATTAGACTAAATGTTACTTTCTATACTTATTAATTAAATTTTGAATATTCATAGCAAGATTTCTACCTTTATCAATACTGATATTCGATACACATTGGTTCGACTAATAGATGTTTATTCTTGATAAGAGGGGGTGGGAAGAAGGAATTGTCTTGTATTGAACTGTTGGAACAGTTCCAAATAAGCATTCTCATGTTGGTGACATGAAGATTCTGCTGAGGCCAAAGGAAGAAAAACAGTTACCATAATTGAATGCATAAAATAGCAAGTTAAAAAGTTTGGTATTTCAAGACCTGAATTTTCTGCCTGTTTTTTGCAGGCTCATGAGAAAAGGATGTCTTCCATCTCCCCATTCTTTGGCTTTGTCCTTTTTTTGCCCCTCCTACACATGAAGTTTGTTTGCTTTTCCTACTGCCTTTGCCAAAAATTATGAACTTAACTGTTGTCACACAGTTTTACACTATTTCATCATATGATAGAATTAAAATTTAAAGCAAGAAGTGACAGCACCTTGTTAACAGTTTTGCAACAACAAAAAAGCAGCCTGAGTGCACTAAACTTTTGTTTTGCGGGCAATCCGGTGAAGAGCCGGACTATAAGAATCTAGTATATACAATCTTACCTTGCATTTTTGCGAGATACTATTTTCACGACTCAAACCTGTGACCTCTGGTCACATGACAACAACTTTACCAATTATATCGAAACGAGACTTCCCTTGTGTCAAGGGTTTTGCAAGCTGGAGTTTTATAGACAATAGAGACTTCCTAAGGGCTTTTTATCCTTTTTCATCATATTTCAGTGTCCCATTGACATAATATAACTGAAAGAAACTTCCCAATACAACTACTACTTGTTACATGCTAATACTGTTACCATTTCCTTGGACTCAAATGGGGGAACCTTTTTTTTGGGTTTTTTCAACAACCATTTTCAGCTTTCTTAAAACTTAACATTATTTCAAGTGGCTCCTACTCCAAGAAAGTCTATAAATGGTGGAGGTGGTGCAATTGTATCACACTGATCACACTGGCTATTATCACTGCTGCTGCTTCTTCTGTCCTCCTTTACTATTACTTGTGATGGAATTTGCGGTCTTGCTGTTGTGACATTTGAGAAGTTGGAATAAGGAAACTGCAAATATTGTGACTGTTGCATACTATTCATCATCATCAATGAATTAGATGGAGTAATTATGTTGTGTGAGATATTGGATGCTTCCCTTTGCCTTTCCCAAGATCTGTCTTGTTGGTTGAGAATATTCATCACCTCATTTCCACAATTACCTTCACAAAACATGAAACGAATAATCATACTAACCATTAAAAAAAGTTCTCATTTGTTAGTAGAGACATACATACTAGTAGCTAATAATGAATTATTATTAGTAAATCGATGCCAGTTTTACAATTTTATCCATTATTTAAATTTGAAGTAGTAAACTTTAAATTTGAAGTTGATAAACTGATTTTGCGGAGTGGCATAATGTCAAGAATTTCACACAATTAAGCACGAGAAAATCATGTCCAAACACATTTTCAAACTTTCAAACACTTTTGTTTTCATTCTTTCAATTCTAACCAAATATCGTCCAAATTGGAAAAGTGTTAGAGAAAACAAAACAACGGAAAGGAGAGGAGATATAAGAGTAATTTAAGTTGTGAAGCAATGGTTAAAAGTGAAAGAAACATACCAGGTAAAGCTACAAAGGAAGCAGCAAATGGTGAGTAAGGAGAAAGAAGAGGGACATTGGTTTTAGTGCTAGGAAATGCTTCTCCAATAGAAGCAGCCATGTGGGGTGAACCGTTTGGTCCATAAACAACCCAACCATTTGGACCATCATTATTAATTTTCAAACTGCCAAAAGGGTTTGCAGAATTTTGGCCAACACTGATAATTGGTGTTTGTGTTTCTCCTTTCATGGCTACTTCAGAAACTTCTTTGCTACTATTGACAAATAAGCTTGAATTTGAATCTTCTTCCACTGTTGTTCTGTAAACAAATTGACCCATTTTTCTCCTTCTGTAAGCACTTGATTGTTCTCTATATTTTCTAGCCATTATTACATGCCAATGGTTTTTCACTGCATTATCTGTTCTCCCTGGAAATAGCCTTGCAATCATAGCCCATTTATTACCATACAATCTATGTGCTGCTATTAATCTTTCCTCTTCCTCTTCTGTAAATGCTCTTCTGTTGATTCTTGGATCCAACTGATTAAACCATCTTAATCTACAGCTTTTCCCTTCACATTCACAACAAACTAAACATTAAAAACCAAAGGACGACAATAACAACAAAGTCAGTGAAATCCTATAAGTATAATCTGCTGAGGGTAAGTGTGCATGGACCTTACCACGAATTTATGAAAGCAGAAAAGTTGTTTCTAATAGAAATTCTGACTCAATAACAATGAAAAGGAATTTAAAAAATAAAGGGCAAAGAATCTTGAATTTTTTCTAATAGATGGACATTTTTTTACCTGATCTTCCTTCTAGTTTTTCTGCTATAAGGTTCCAGTTCTGAGGGCCATATATAGCAACAAGTTCTTTGAGTTTTGCATCTTCAGCAGGTCTCCAATGACCTCTAGCACAAAGTTTTGACTGTCCACTCTCTGTAATTTCCTTGCCAATATTACTACTGCTACTGCTATTACTATTACTGTTAAAAATAGTACAACTATGCATGGTAATTGGTTTCTCTTCATTGAAACAAGAAGCATTAAGATCGATGGTTTCATTATTTTCTTCACTAGTTTCTGCTTCATCTAAACTCTGAGAAAAAGCTCCTTTATTCAAGTAATGAAAATCCCAAGAACCCCTTGTCTTAGTACTCTCATTATCATGTTTTGGAGTAATGGAAAGTGAATTCATATCAGCAGAAAACATTCCCATTGAAGTAGAACTCATAGGAGAACAAGAAGAGGAAGAAGTAGATGATGATAATGACAATGAGATTTTGTGCTAAAGCTTTGATCTTGACAACATTTTTAGAAAAATAAAACTGTTTGTAGCAAGAAAAGAGAAACAGCAAAAGTGTTTTTTCTAACAGAAAATCCTCAATCCCAACTCATATCACACGCCCTATTTTTTTCACAACTCGCTTACTTCTTCTCTGACTCTATTAAGGGATTTTGTTAGTGTGTGTGTGTGTGTTTTGACAAGAGAAACACATAACAAACCTGATGCTAACTGATCCCAAAAAGTTACCCCACTCTTTATATCAACTCATCAAAGGCTTTATTTGAAGAAATAGTGGAGTATGTTTTTTTTTTTATGCCTAGAGCATTATTACTGCAGCATGTCTAAAATAAGTAAAATTAAAATGTTTGATTTGTCGATTTTAGTCATAAGTGGACATTAAATTATTTAGTTTTAGCTAGGTTATATGGAAAAGAGGCTAAAGAATATTTTGTTGACAATATAATTAAATAAATAAAATATATTTTGAATAATAGCTTAAACTATTAGACAATAGTTTAATATGTTAAATAATATGATCATACAATTCAATGGTATCAGAATATACACAGATCCTAAATTCTCGTTTATAAAGTATAGTTAAATAAATAAAAGTATTCTTTATTTAAGAATATAAACTTTTAAATAAAACCATAATGACACATAACAAATACTCAGCAATTAATGACGCAACTCTTGTAACTTTATAAGAGAATTTTTTTTTTTATAAAAAGGGAAATGGTAAAAGCAAAAACATGTCACTTGCAAGTGTGAGAGTGAGTTGGAATTTTTTCAATATTTTTTCTTGGGATTTTATCCCTTAATTTTTATCAATCTTGTCATACGAGGGGTGGGGGGTGGGTTGGGTAGGAGTAGAAGGGGGTTTTAGGCTGTCTCACTCAACGCTGACAGGAAAGAAGCATATGGGGTTGATAGCTGCTAACCTGGTTTTGGTACAGGGGTCTAAGACACATCAATGGTGAAAATGAAGCTTTGTCACCTCCCCCCTCAACCCCATCCCGACCCTCTTCTCTCTAGCTATACTCCAACTCAAACTAGTCAAACTTCCAGCTCGATCTGTATATAAAAGGGTTAAATATATTTCTTTACTTGTAATATTATTTATATTTAATTTCCATTACACTATCGAATTAAATTTATCTTTATCATTATACTATCGGGCCAAATTTACGTTTACAATCATCAAAAATACCTTTTGATCTCTTAAGTAATCCAAAATCTCTCAAATTCCTTTTATTTAAATCACTTGTTGTTCTTCTTGGTCCACTACTTTTAAAATAATTGACATTCACCTGCTTTCTAAATTAGAGAAAAAATATTAAATAATACAACTGAATAAACAAAGTATAGTAAATTGAAAATTTTAAATTAAGTAGTTTTTCTAAATTCTAAAAGTATTTACAACATCCCAATTTTAATTAATTCGATGCACCAAATGTATGGAGACTTTTCAAGTATTAGTGATTGAAGTTGAAGTTTTTCGGAGACTTTACGTTTTAATTCAACTTTACTTTAATTAAATAACTACACATTTTGCACTCTTAATTTAGTGGATCCAACTCTATACTAACCAGGTAATAACAAAATATATTTGAATATACATGTATACACATGATGATCAGCTGCATATAATACACAATAAATAGACCCACTAAATACTACGGTGTGCATATGATTAAAAAATAAATAAAATTTTAAACCAATTTTATTTATTACAAAAAGAGAAATGGGTGCATTGGTAATAAAATAAATTACGAATAATTTGTATAATCTAGTAATTTAGCATTCACATCAATAGTGATTTTTGAAATTAAAATAATGGACCAATAAAAATAACAAGTGATTTAAATAAAAGAAAATTGAAAGATTTTGGATTACTTAACAGATCAAGCGGTATTTTTAAAAGTTTGCTGATTGTAGGGATAATTTTGGCCCGATAGTATAACGGTAGGGTAAATTTGACCCGATAGTATAACGGAAGTTAAATACAGACAATATATGAAAGTAGAGGGGTATATTTGGCTCTTTTCCCTATATACTATTGTCTTTGCCTAACTTTGTAAAACTTTTATTACTATTAAGGGGAAAAATAACACATGTATTATTTTTGGTGCTGTTATTTCCTTATTGGTACTCCCTCTGTTCACTTTTACTTGTCACGTTTCACTTCTCGAGAGTCTATTTGACTATCTTTGAAGTTAAATTGGATAATTATTTTAATATTTAAAATTAAAATTAAAATATTCGAAAATTATACAAAAAGTACTATATTTGTAATTCGCCTCATATCAATATGGTACTAAATACATGTTAAAATATTTATCAAAGTTTATGTAGTTTGACTCTAGAAAAGCGAAATATGACAAATAAAAGTGAACAGAGAGAGTAGTATTTTTTAAACTATTTATAACTAATACATGTATTAATTATATATTATATTCAATACTATTTTTATACATAGCAAACTATGGCATTAACAATACCATAGTTTTTATTACCGGGATAAGCATGTATAAAAACATAGTTGCGCTTTCAAAATTCTTTCCAAAGAAGGTGGAGGGTATTTTTATAAATAAATAATTTTAAAAATAATTATATAATATAGGCCAAATTCATCGGTAGCCCCTTAAAGTTGTATCAGTTTTCCACTTTACTATTTATTCTTTAATTTGTTCGATATAGCCATTTTGACCAACCCTTTAGTGTGTCAATTAAACACTAAAATCCCATGAGGCACTTCACGCGTGGTCGGGCATGTGCGTACAAAATCTCATGGAGTTCGCCAAACTCAGGTACAAGGTATTTTGTATGCAAAATTGGCGTAGTAAGTATCTATTTCGAAAATCTTGTTTGTTTCTTTGATCTTTATATTTGTACGAAATAGTTAGTTTTTTAAATTGATTTATTGGGATATATTTAAAAGGACAAAGGAGGATGTAACTACTTCAGATGTTTTGAGGTCCATGACCAAGCAAATAAAGTTATTTGGAATTTGTAGAAGAGAGTCAAGGCCTTTGATCAAGAAAGGGAACGAGCTAGATAATGGAGGAATAAGCTGTTGTTTGTTGTTATACTACTTCCGTAATTATTTGGTTGTGCTATTGTCCTGGCGATTGTTGATGGAAACAGAATTCAGAAGTGGCTGAAGGTGCTTGATAGTGTATTTGTGGGATGGTTGTTAGTGTTTGATCGTAGTTTGTAGTCGGTGTCTTCTGTTCTTTGGATGTTGTTTGTGTAACAAGTTATTGTAGGATGTTTACAGCATATTTAGCTGTTGATGTAATTCACAATGTTTGAATCATATTTTGGTCGCATTAGTTCTAAGAAAAAGTTGTTGCTAGAATTTTGAGTTTGTGCCATTAGATACAAGAAATTGGTAACTTTGTCTATGCTCCATACGATCTTAAAATCGATTCAAGTGCTTTGTAAGGCAATAAAATGGTACGAAATTGATAACAAAAGGGGATTTTGTAATTTAAACATCACAAAATTCAAAAGAAAATTTCATATTTCATATTGTTGTAAATTGCAGACAATAAACAAATCAGATTTGCTTCAATAGATAACTACTTCAAACATAATTACAAAAGTGAATGAAATCACATAATCCAAAAAAGGTTCTACAAACATGAAAAAAGAGCAGCACATTACAAGTACTCAAAAAAATGGCAAAAGAAAATTCAACAAATTACATTACATATTGCTGCAAATTATATTTACCAACAGGAGGCTCAACAAAAAAGCTAGAGATTTTCAACTATAGAATCCAAGTCACTGAAGCTATTTTTTGGCAAATTTATTCATGACCACTTGAATTGGCATTTTTGTGGTGATTGTTGATTTGTGGGAGGTCCAACTTTGTTTCTTCGACATGCACTCATTTACTGTAGTTGGGAAGTAGTAATTGCATTGCCTCCATTCCATCTAAGTCCTAATAGCCTAATTCTATCACTTGGCTGCACAAGAGTGGTACTACTCAACCTACTCCTATGGTTAATAGCCCCTTCACTAGAAGTATCATGCTGAAAAGGTATAAAACCTTTACAATTAGACAGAGAAAAGTGAAAAATTAATAGAACTAAATGATTGAATTGTACTTACAATAAGGACTATCCTTCCAGTTCTGGGTTAGTGTAGCATTCAAATCCAACATGGCTTGGCCATTTTTGGCCAGCAACATATGATTCTCCAATTTCTGGTACACTTCTCATACCTCTTTTCACAACAGTTGAAGATCCTCTTCCTCTTGGTATTGTACCCCTTTCTCCAGGAGCAATTTGAGGAATTGTATCTAGAAATATATCTTTAATAGGTCTAATTGTTGTATTATTGCCCCTTTTTTTGCCCCTTCCTCCAGTAATTTCACCAGTTGTGTACTATTGCCCCTTCTTCTGCCCTTTCCTCTAGTAGTTGCACCACTTATTGCATTGTTGCCCCTTCCTCGAGCAGTTGCACTATTTGTTGGACTTGTAGTACCTGAAGACTCTCCAGGGCCACTCTAAAATGATAGAGAAACAAAAATACAGTGAAGTCAAAGAAAAGGCAATGAAGAAATCATATTGAAAAATAACTATATAATATAGTTAATACTCTTGTTGGACATCCTTTTTTGTTGTGGCCAACTTGATGTCATCATGAACATGTTACTTTAGTTCCTTTTTGGACAGCGTGCCCTATTTATTTGCTGGTTCATTGGATTTTCTTCTATATTTTTAGGGTCTTTCCGGCATCTACTTTGGTGCTAGTGGCTCAATTGGAGGATTGTACTCATAGGTCACAGCATCAAGTTAGGAATTGGATGAATAAAGTACCTATAGGTCTGTAGAAATTTATCCTTTTTGTACCAGTGCTCCACATATTCATCTGGATCCTTCTGTAAGTGATAATATGCACACACTGCATTTTTACACGGGATGCCTCTCAACTTTCACAACCTACAAGTGCAAGTCTTGAATATTCACAACAAACCTTAACTCATTCTATTTGATTTCAAATCCATTCTGACCATTCCATATAATTATGCACTGTATAGCTAATTCCTTGTTCTTTTATAATATTTGTCTAGCTATAAGCGATTTATCTGAAATTCATGTCTCAGCAAAATTAATCATATCAACATATCTAGCCATGATCATATGCCTAATTTTCTCTTGACTGTCAATAATACTCTTGCCTGCGGCCAATATCCATGAATTAAAAGTCTTACACATGTTATTCTCTACTATGTCACACCTGGAATATTCTTGAAAGAAGGCTCTGCACCGTGCCTCCCTAGATACTTCATCATGTTTTCACGTATCTTCTGTAAGCCAAGACTCCAATGTTTGAAATTTTTTGTTGTATTTAAACACATAGCCTGCCTTTGAAACCTTCCAGAATTGTTTTCTTCTTTCTTTTTCATTCTAATTATTTAAACAATTGAACCAAATATGCCTTGCACACATTCTGACTTCTGCTTCATGTAACAAGTCTTTCATAGCTGCCAAAAATTCCTACATAAAAATACAGAGAGAATAAAATATTAGGAATTAAACCACAAAAAGGTACTATTTTTAACAAGCTAGAATAGCCAAAGATTTACCTTCTGCATGTCTGCCGTGACTATTAAATCTTGACCATATCCCAGTTGTAGATCTTCCGTAAAGTGTCCAATGAACCAGCTCCATGACTGTTTGGTCTCATGGTGTACACAAGCCCATGCAATAGAAAACGTATGTTGGTTCCCATTTCTTCCTACAACAACGAGTAAATTCATCTTTGCAATGTCCCTTTAGAAAACACCCATCAAAGCCAATGATCTTCCTACAACCTTCTAGCCAATATTTCTCCATTGCATCAAAATCAAATAAAAGTACTTATATAACTTCTTATCGGGCCCTGATTCTCTGTCAACTTCTACCCAACAAGAGTTACCAGGATTTGTTTCTTTAATATTATCAACATAGTCACAAATCCTGGCAAACTCCAACTTCTAATCCTCTATAAATTTTCCAAGAACTATTTGTTTTGGCCCTATAAGAAAATGTTCTTCCTACATACAATCCCAAATTCTCTCTAACAAGTTTTTGAGTTTCCCAGGTCCTCATATAAGGGGAAGCAGTTAGCTCTTTTTGAATTTGTTAGCAATGTACTTAGGATTGCACAACTTATTTGTGTTTAATGATTGACACTTGTGAACATGGTATTTTTTCACTATAAATATATTAGAATTCCTATCAATACTAGCAAACAACCCCCATTTGCATCTTTTATGTTTACACCTTACCCTTACCTTATGCTTCTCATTGGATCTAAGTTTCAACTGAACCTTATACTCAATTGTATAATCGGTCACTACCTTCCTAAATACCTTAGCATTCTCAAATATCATGCCCAGTTCAAATATGAAAACTACCATGTCTGGGTCCTATCAAACATTTGTGCTCTTCCTTTTTCTTGGAATGTCAACACCTGGCTCAAAGTCCACATCTAGCTCTTCACTAGTGTCATCACTTCCAACATCTGAACTATCTATGTATTCCTTATACCTCCTAATTTGCCAGCATGTTTATCTCATTTGTTCACCCATATATCTTCAAAATCTCTATCAATTCCAGCTTCCCATATTGGTACTCCAACAGTTTCAGGTTGTTTCTTCCTTCTACTAGCCTTCATTTTATTTCTCCTATCATTTCTTAAGATTCTCAACTCTTCATCAATCTCACTATCTTCCTCATAAAGAATTTCATCTACATCTGACTCACGACTATCCACCTCTAATTTAACCCCTTCTTCACCACCAATAACTTCATCTTCTACAAGAACATCATCTTCCTCAGCAGTAACATTCTTTACACCACCAACATTAAGTTCATCAGTAGAAAAATCTTCCACAGCAACACCAGCATGAGCTTCTTCAAGTGGAGGCTCTTCAATAAGTTGTTCTGTATTTATATTATCTGGAACACCTTCAACTGTTGCCCTAGATGACTTATTTGTTGAGTTACTACTATCTTGAGTAATTTTTGGTCCACATAAATAGCCAGCTGGGACAAATGTGTCAACAACCTCATCAATAACATGTAAACATACACATTTAATTCCCCATCCTTACTGTGGCAATCAATATTATATAATTGTTCATCATTTTCCATCAACATGCATTCTTTAGTATTACGGTTAAAACATAAAAAAGAAAACCCTATAGATGCGTACCCTAGACCCTTTGTATAATAACCAAATTCAAAAGGGGAAAAATGATCCTAATCAAAAGAAAATTCGTTCACCTGTATATTGGTGACATATTTTGCATCTGAAGATTTAGTAAAGGTTCCACCATGATAAAAGCGTACAAGGATAAAGCTGTTCTTAGACATACTTTACCCTACATTGAGAAAGAAAAGAAAGAAAAAATAAAGGCAAGTCAGAAAGACGACAAAAAGAAGAGAAAAGACTCGAACTTTGGGTGTGAGATTCCAAAACCCACATTACTAGCATGCAACTACAATAAACAACAAACAATCATGGATAAATATATAAGTAGAACCCTGATTACCAATTTCAAGCTGACAGATTTGGGCGGATGAAGAAGCGCTTGGTAGCGAAATTCGCCGAGTTAGGGTTGTTGTTCATTTTACGGACTGATGGAGGTCAAAAAAAATAGGGATGAGTAATTCCTTATTAGTGTATAATAAATCATTATGACTAGTCAACCCAACTCCAAGTGAATTGCGTGTGCAGACATGTAATTTTTGACCCACGCGTTAGAATCACCTCTAAAGGTCATAGTATTTTAAAATAATTATTTGAGCTTATTTTTGTAGGAATTCACCTTATTATTAAATTTAATTCTATTTTTAGGTACAAAATTAAAAAATACCAAAAGTAGTCCCAAGCTTTTATATTATTAATTCAATCAAAAGGTCTTATATTTTTCAGCTTTGATTTGGCCCAATTTAATAAAATTTTGGGCCCAATTCAAATACAAGCCCAAAGCTAAAAACAACCAAACCCTACCCCAAAATCGGTTGAACAAACTCTGACACCAAAAATATTCCCTCCCCCTTTACGCGATCGAATCCTCACCCTCTATCTACACTCATTTATAACAGAATTGGGGAGATTCTTCTGGGAGTTAGTTTTCTTAGAGAGCAAGAGAAGGGAGGGTCTAAAAAAAAAAGGAGAAGGTTCTAAAGAGGGGTACAGAACGATTGAAAGAAAAATCAGATAAATCGAGAGAAAAATGGGAGAGATTTGAGAGGATGATTTGTAAATCAAAGGTGAGGAAGAGTTTTAAAATTTTTCTAAATTTAGCTTAAGTTCAGAGAAAACACAAATACAAAAGGCATTTCAATTCAGTCTTAGTTCTCTTCTTCACAAAGTCCAGAAAAACCAAAAACAGATGGACAGATACTTCTTCTTTCTTCGACTTCAGTTCTGGTGCTTGGGTTCGAGTTGAGTTGCCAGTTCGAGTTTCCAATCGTGGTCCATAGCCCTATTGCTTACATTGAATTTCAAAGAAAAAACAGCAGGAACTTACATCCAGGTTCATTTCTCAATTCTCGCTCATTTTGTTTGGTATGACTTACATATAATAGATCTGTGGATGTTTGTTTTCAGTTTGTTAATTTTGTGAACTGCTATGCTTAAATTACACCTTAGTGAATAGCGTGAAGTGGCTGGATGTTCGATATAATCGTCTAACAAAGAAAACTTGAAACAGACAATCAAACTAATCTGCATTCGGCGTTAAATCTGCGACCGCATAACCGATATGCGGTCAGCATTTTTGACATAATTATCGCAAATTTCAGCCCTTAGCTTCAGACATCCATTGCATTTATGATTTGCGGTTAGCATTGCGTAAATCCTTCCCAGGATTCTGTTTTAATTTGCGATCTAGATGTGTAATCTGCGCAGACATGCTTTGCGATCGCAAATAGGATCGCATTTTTGACACTGGACACTGTCTAAAATTCTGTTCTGATCTGCGATCTGTACGTGCAATGTGCGATTCGCATGTGGGATTTGCGTTAGCATATCCCCATTTGCGGTGACGTTTTGCCTTTTTCTTGTCCCTTTGTGGCTTTTTGGACTGGGTTTGGCTAAATACTTGAAATGAACATTAAAAAAACAAGGTCCTGAACTGAACTTTTCTTTTCTTTATTTTAGATCTCATTTTCTTATTTTTATTACATCGCTCGCTAATAGCATGTTTAGGCCGACCACATTTGGGTAGGCAATGCTAGGACGTTAGTTAATTTGAGGTGAGAGGTCATTCCCTAGTCAAATTTATCCGGGGAATGCCCCGAAGGACTTATGTATTTGACATTCCGGGGAATGCCCCGAGGTATTTGTATGTGAAGACCAAAAGTGAAACTCGTAGTATTTTAGTTCTGTTTTCTTTCTTTATTAGGTGGGAATGACCTAAAACCTCCTCTGTGTTTTTATCTCAATCCAAATGTATTAAAAGCCAACTAAATCGAGTGCGCAACCGTGACTTTCACGGGACCCGGGGAATGCCTGACACCTTCTTCCCGAGTCAAATGAACCCCCTTACCCAAATCTCTGGTATGAACTTGGCTTTGAGTCTAATTTCTAAAAATGGTGTCCTGACGCACCAGAATCAATTGTCAGGTGGCGACTCTAAATTTTCCCTTTCAAATCCTATCTCTGTCACTTTCAAAATTGAAAACCTCTTTTACGAGTTTTATTAAGCCTTTTATCCAAAAGGGTTTAGTAAAGACTCGTCCCGTCCAAAAAAAGGAGGAGTGACAGCTCTGGCGACTCTCCTGGGGAGATTTAACTTGCGAATTCGAGCTAGTACTTGATTTGTTGGATTTTAAAATGTTTGCTTGAGTTTTTTTTTATACTTTTTCATTAGCTTTACTTGATTTTTATTATGCTTTCATATTTTGTTATTTGTTAATTGTTTATGTGTTTACAGTTTTTGCTTTATGTGTTTATCGCTTTATAACTGTCATCATATGCATTGCCCGCTCAATTCTTTCTGCAACAAGCCTCGGAGCACACGCCGCGTGCATGAACTTTTCGTTTAGTCACCCTTAATTTAGGAGAGCAAGCCGACGGACGTATGGAGTGGGTGGAAAGCTTAAGCAGCCACCATCGACCATACGTTGTCCCCAAACTGCCTTATTAGTAAACACCAAACTTAGGTCAGCCTTTAGGTTATTTTATTTGCATTATGCCATTTAGACCTAGTAGGGCTCGGTCCCAGGCACCGTGTCCCTTTGTAGGAAGCCTGTCTAAATTTTGTCGAAATGGGCCCGTGGCCCAAAATGACGTTAATCATCCTATGTGCTAAATATTGCATCTGTGAGGGTAAAAGGGTCATTTGGCGGATCGATGTCTTGGAAAGAAGGGTAAAAATGAAACAAATAGGGGCCCCACTAGTATTTTCCTTTATATTCGTTTTCGAAAAAAAAAAAAACAACAACAAAACGAAAAAAAATCGGAAATGAAAAATCGAAAAAAAAAAAGAAAAGAAGATTTACATTTTTCATCATTTTCCAAGAATTCAAGAAAAGTTCCAAGAGTTTTACATTTTTCATCATTTTGCAAGAGGCGAAAATATAGTTTTTTTTTAATTGCATTTTTTCGAATTACGCGAACCTGATTCTCGTCTTCCGGGCGGGATAGGTAGGCAACCCACATAGGGTCCGGTCTTCCTAGTAAGTCCTAGGTTCTTAGCTTCCGGGGTCGTAGCCAATTCTTGCATGTTTAGCCACTTTTGGCCACATCGGCCATTCTTGCAAAAGTAGGGTTATTTTTGCAAAGGTGTTTAAATTGCCCATGTCTTAGGATCTTGAGTCCATGAGTCAGTGTCATATCACTCTAAGGTCCGTCCGTGTCGGGTTTGCGTCCCTAGCCACATTTGGCCATATCGGCCATTTTTGCAAAATAGTCCATTTCTGCAAAATAATTCTTTAAGACCATGATTGTCGGGATATTAGAGTCACAAAGTATTTCTCATGCTTAGGAGTCAACTCTGTCAAGTTTGCACTAACAGTCCCTTTCAGCCACTTAGGCCAATCTGCAAATATAGCCGAATTGTGTTTTGTATTTGTCCACCAGGAAATATTGTGGTGTCATAGTAGTGTTCCGAGTCGTTAACCATGTTCCCTTCATTCAGGTATGAACTCGTTGGTTCGATCCAAAGTGCTGATGGTAGTAAAGATTCCTAAGAAATTGATCGAGTAGTGGAACATGTTTTCATCGTTAGAGCAGCATGAGTTGATGCATAAATTGGGTACCCTAACTTCTCCTCTTGATATCACACCCCGCCCAGACTTACTGGAGGCAATGTTAACCTACTGGAACCCGCATAACTTGACTTTCAAATTTGGAGAGTGTGAGATGACTCCTACCTTGGCAGAAATGTCCGGCCTCACCCGTTTAAGTTATATAGGCAAGAATATGATACTTCCCCGGGACCACTCTAGGACAAGATTTCTCAATGACCTAGGCCTAAAAGATAACAAGCATTTAAAGTGTCTTGAGCAGTCTTGGGTATCTTTGGATTATTTGTTTGTTAGACTTGGGCCACAGGATATTTTTGACGTCTTTTGGGATGAGTTCTGCACAACCAAAGCAAAGTGGCAAAGACGTCGCCTCGAAGCTTTTAGCCTGGCTTTGTTGGGATTATTGGTTTTTCCATTAGATGAGAGGCACATTGGCACCCGTCTGCAGTCAATGGTAATGGCACTATTTCATGAGAAGCAGCACAAAACCGTTACCGTTGTGCCAATGATCTTAGCAGAGTTGTACCGGGCCCTAAGTGAGGTTAGGGGAGGTGTTAGGTATTTTAAGGGAAGTAACCTTTTGCTACAATTATGGATGATGGAACATTTGCACACAGCTTCCTTACTGTGTCCCATCGACCGTGCTTTGAGGGATCGGGTAGTATGCATCGAGCGTAGGATGAAATCTCCTAAGTTCACATAACCAATAGGTGTTACAGCTTGGATTGAGTTCCTCGATTCGAGGACAAACGAAAATGTCTTGTGGACTTACCTTTGGCTACCTTTAGATGATATCTTGGTAGGATGCCTCATGCAGCCTTTCCTGATGCTGATAGGACTCAAGTGTGTCAGGCCCTATACGCCGGTCAGGGTAATGCGACAGTTGGGCAGACGACAAGAAGAGCTTCCAACTTTGAACCTTCGGAGGTATATCAGGAATTTTAGCAATAAGCTGGTTGACGAAATCAAGTACGCGCAATACTGGAACAATGCAAAGAGGATGAAGAAAGATACATTAGTAAAAGATATTGGCAGGCCCGAGTGTACTCAGGAGTACCTAATTTGGTTACAATCCGTCCCACCCGGGGTCAGCACCCCATTGCCAGCACAACTTAGGAGGCGGGCAGTTCAGACAGATGATTTTGAGGAGGCATCGGACCAAGATCCATGGGATAAGCTTGAATTGGTAAAGTCTCAATTAGTAGAACTGGCAGCAAAGGAGGAGCAGCGTAGGCAGTATTTGCTTAAGGTTTGTCTTCAGGAGGCAGGGGCGCATGCCAGGGTCTTCGTTCCTAGCATTGGTATTTCCCTATGAGGCATGTTACAAAGCTTGAGCACAGCAGATAGCCCAGGACCATCCCAACCAGGACAATTGCATTCAGGAGTAGTTTAAGGATCTACCTTATTCAAATGTTTTTAAGATAGTCTCATGTCTTGTCTAGGTGTACCGAGCCTTTAGGTAGTTTCAAAGCCAGTCATAGTGGGGTCAAGTGTATCTGGTCTTCCATTACTGCACTTCTTATCAAAAGTCTTAAATAAAAAATCCCGAATTTTATTTTTCCATCACTTTTTTGGGCTTTATCAAGTTATTTTGCATCAAAAGGGAGGGAAATGGTAAAAAAGAGAAGGTAAGATTGAAATAATCAAATCGGGATGATGCCATATGACCTTGCGACCCTCACAGTCATTCTAGAACCGTTGTTTGCTGCTAGGTGCATCGCACGTAACGTGATATTATTATCTGATAAATGCCCAACGCTAAGATGTTGGTTTTGTGTTCTTGTCCTCTGTTATTTTCTAACTACTTCCAGGAATGTGGTTAGTTTGTTGGCATCCTGGCAAGTTCATCCTTACAACACCTGATCAAAATGCCAAACAGTCATGGCTAGTAAGGAAACAGACACTGTAGCTGTAGACCCGCCGAGAGAGGTTGTTGAGTCGGAATCGGAATTGTAAGAGGAGGTCCGGAGGTTGAAACATCAGATGGCAGAAATATATAAGGCATGGGTTAAGGGATATCCTCCACCCTCGTTCCCCACCAACTACACAGAAAACCCTGCTTCTATTCCACCACTCTCTCAATCTCAGATGGCCCATATCATCGACCTTTCCCCATAACACGTATCCGGTTTCACCCCTTACCACAATTACCCCGGCACTTCGGCCCAAACTTTTCACGCTCCACCAGTCAAAACAACCTCGTACCCTGCTCCAACGTCTGCTCCTATTTTTGTACCCCCACCATAAACTACCCTTCATCGATCCTCTAGTGAGCCTGCATTTCCCGCCTCGGATGCCCATTACCATGCATCGGAGCCCACTTTCAAAGTCCCAGACTCTTACTCCTACACCCACCAATTTGAGCCTCATGTCGAGATTGACAAGCTACCTAAGAACGCAGAGCAGGAGGAGATGTCTAGAAAGCTACAGAGTCTCGAGCAATCATTGAGAAATATGCAAGGGTTGGGAAACCAGGTGAGTGTGGCCTATAAGGATTTATGTTTGTTTCCCGATGTCCAACTGCCTGCCGGATTCAAGATGCCCAAGTTCGACTTGTATAACGGACATAGAGATGTTGTTGCCCATCTAAGGGCTTATTGCAGTAAAATGAGAGGTGCCGGAGGAAAGGACGAATTACTAGTGGCCTACTTCAGCCAAAGTCTGAGTGGGACAGCTTTAGAATAGTACACCCATCAGGACATTAACAGGTGGTACACTTGGGACGATATGGCTCAGGCCTTCGCTCGACATTTCCAATACAGTATAGACATTGTTCCAGACCGCCTATCTCTGACTAAGTTGGAAAAGAAACCCAGTGAAAACTTTATAGAATATGGGTTCCGATGGAGGGAACAAGCTGCACGAGTCAACCCTCCGATGGAAGAAGACGAGATGGTTAAGTACTTCCTTCAAGCCCTGGAGCCCACTTTCTATGGACATTTGATCTCAGCCATTGGTAAATCTTTTAATGATGAGGTAAAAATGGGAGAAATGGTGGAAGAAGGGCTCAAGTACAGTAAGATCATGAGTTATTCTGCTATAAAAACAACCACTCAGGCAATCCAAAATGGTACCGGAAGTTTGCTAGGCAAGAAGAAGAAGGAAGATGTCGCTATGGTTGTCTCCGGATCATGGCAGGGCCAGAGAGGTTCACCTCACCAATACACCCATCCTCGACCTCAACCTCAAACCTACACCCAAGCTCTATATAATACACCTCAACATTACTTTTCCCCGCCAAGCCCCCAAGACTTAGCCAGACCATCCCAGTATTTTGTTCACCATGCACAGTCATATGCTCAACCCCCTCCTTACCCGCAATGGCGTGCCCCTGTCCCACCGAATACCTACCCAGCTCCACAAAATGCCTACCCATCTCCACAACCTTACCAAAACCCCAATGGTCCACACTTTCGACCAAGACCAGAGTATAGGAGAGAGAGGCAACAGCGGAAAGAAATTCTTACCCCGCTTGGAGAATCCTATGCCAGTCTATTCCAAAGATTAAGACAGTTAGACGTCTTGAGGCCAATCGAGTCAAAAATACCAAACCCTCCTCCAAAGAACCTTGATTATTCCCTAAGATGTGCTTACTGTTCTGATGCTCCAGGCCATGACATAGAAAAGTGTTGGCATTTAAAACGGGCAATCCAAGAACTCATTGATACAAACCAAATCATAGTCCAAAGCCCAGACACTCCAAACATCAACCAAAACCCTCTACCCGCCCATGAAGAGACACATATGATTGAAGTAGTTTACAAGGACGAAACCCAAGAAGTCTTATAAGTCTATCATGATGATTCGGGCCAGTGAAAACAATTTGGCTAAAGATCCAGATTCTACCAAAGCAAAGCCTGTGACAGTTGAAGGAGTGACAGAAAAGTCGAGCCCGTTCAATTTGAAACCACCGGTGTTGGTCGTGAAAGGGATGCCAAAAGATAGTGAGGCAAGTCCAGAAAGCTCAAAAGTGGTAGTGCCGGGGATTCCAAGTAAGCCTATCCTAGTTGTGAAAGGGGCTCCTATTACCCCTATCATTATTAAACCAGTAACCCAACCGCTGGTGGTCGATACCAAGGCTGTGCCGTGATATTACAAGCAAGTGATAATGACATACAAATGAAAGGAAGTGGAGGAAGAAGTAAATGAAACTGGAGGATTGACTCGTTCTGGGAGATGTTTTACTCCAGAAGAACTAAGGAAAGTCAAGCCATTCAAAGATAGCCAAATGCCAATAAAGAAATCGGTTACAGAGGAAGAGGCTGAGGAATTCTTGAAGAAGATGAAGGGACAGGATTATTCCATTATAGAACAGTTGAGGAAAACATCGGCTCAGATTTCTCTTTTGTCCTTGCTGATAAACTCTGATGAACATCTCAGGGTCTTGATGAAGATTTTAAATGAGGCACATGTTCTTGATAAGATCACAGTGAACCATTTGGAAAATATAGCCGGCAAGATCTTCGAAGCAAATAGGATCACTTTCTCAGATGATGAACTTCCTATCGAGGGTACAGAACACAACCGAGCCTTTTATATCATAGTGAAGTGTGAAGATTCTATTGTTTCGAAGGTCTTGGTTGACAATGTCTCTAGTGCAAATATTTTCCTTTGTCTACTCTGCAAAAACTGAAGATTGGCACCGAAAGGATCCGCTTGAACATCGTGTGTGTTCGAGGCTTCGATGGGGGAGGTAAAGATTCTGCTGGAGACATAATGCTCGAATTGTCAATAGGCTAGTTAAGTTTACCATGGAATTTCAAGTGTTGGATGTGGCAGTCTCCTACAATCTGTTGTTGGGAAGGCCTTGGATACATGCTGCTAAGGCAGTCCCATCCTCTCTGCACCAAATGGTGAAATTCGAATGGGACAAGCAAGAAATAGTTGTGCACGGTGAGGAAGATTTGTCAGCCTGCAACGACACAATTGTTCCGTTCGTTGAAGCTAAAGATGATAAAGGACCTTGGGTCTTTCAAACTTTTGAAACAGTATCTGTTGATAAGATTACTGAAGGAAAATGTATTCCGGGTCCCAAGTTATCCTCCGCATCTGTCATGGTTGCGAACGAAATGTTGAAGAATGGTTTTGTGCCGAGCAAGGTAATGGGATCATCTCTGCAAGGTAGTGTGCATCCAATATGCCCCAATGGGAATTATGGTACGTTTGGTTTTGGATTCACGCCCACAGAAGAGGACATGAAAAGGTTTAAGAATCCAAAACAAAAGGTATGGTCACTATCCAAGCCAGTCCCACACATCTCCAAGTCTTTTGTCAAACCAGGAGCCGAAAAACCTCCAACTTCCTTAATCCCAGAACCTGTGGTCAATGTTGATGAAGAGATAATCAAAGGGTTTCGAAGTCTTTTCAAAGAGGTCAATATGGTAGAGGTCGGTGAAGGCTCTAGTAAAGCAGATGTGCAGCTTGTCGGCCCAAACGTGAAGCTTAGCAATTGGGAAGTTACTCCTCTCCCCATCAGGAAGGAGTTTTGGTAATTTGCTTTATTTCCTTTTCTATTATCTAGGTCGTTCCAGGGTTGTAATCCGGATCTTCTTTCTTTTTAAGTTGTGCTCATCCTGACGCTCAGACCTTTCTATCCTTTTATTTTCAATGAAATGCAATTTCCCGTTTTCCGTTATCCTTAATAATGTTTTGTTTTGTTTTGTTCTTCTGTACAGTTCTTTTTATGCTGGTTGCAGTGACATGACATGCATGAGGAATTTTCAGCCGAGTTTTTAAAGCCAATCTAATTCTGAAATAACAATCCAAGAAGTAGAATATGATGATGAAATAGAATATGATGAAGAAGCAGCATTTGAGCAAATCAGTAAAGAGCTAAAACAATTTGAAGAAAAACTGAAACCTAATTTGAGTGAGACTGAAGCAATCAATTTAGGGGACCAGGATGATGTTAGGGAAACCAAGATAAGTGTGCATCTAGAACCACAAGTGAAGGAGGAAATAATCAAAATATTGTTCGAGTACAAAGATGTCTTTGCCTGGTCGTATGACGAGATGCCGGGTTTGAGCACTGATCTGGTAGTCCATAAATTGCCAACCGATCCAGCATGTTCTCCCGTCAAGCAAAAGTTGCGAAAGTTCAAGCCCGGTATGAGTGTGAAGATCAAAGAAGAAATCACAAAGCAGCTTACTGCAAAGGTCATTCGGGTCACTCGATATCCCATTTGGTTAGCCAACGTTGTGCCAGTACCAAAGAAGGATGGTAAGACCAGGGTCTGTGTTGATTACCGTGATCTCAACAAAGCAAGCCCAAAGGATGATTTTCCATTGCCGAACATTCACATTCTGATCGATAACTATGCCAAGCATGAGATTGGTTCTTTTGTGGACTGTTACGCGGGATATCATCAAATCTTGATGGACGAGGAAGATGCAGAAAAGACAGCATCATCACGCCATCGGGAACGTACTGTTATCGGGTAATGTCATTTGGTTTGAAGAATACTGGGGCAACTTACATGAGGGCAATGACCACCATGTTCCGTGACATGATACATAGGGAGATTGAGCTTTATGTAGATGACGTGATCATAAAGTCAAAGAAGCACTCTGACCATGTCAGGGACCTCAAAAAGTTTTTCCAAAGGCTCCGTAGGTACAACCTCAAGCTCAATCCAGCAAAATGTGAATTCAGTGTCCCGTCTGGGAAACTGTTGGGATTCGTGGTCAGTCGACACGGTATTGAGTTAGATCCGTCAAAGATCAAAGCCATTCAAGAATTACCGCCGCCGAGGAACAAAACAGAGGTGATGACCTTACTTGGAAGGTTAAATTACATTAGCAGGTTTATTGCTCAACCCACGACAACATGTGAGCCCATCTTTAAGATGCTGAAGAAGAATGTTGCAGTCAAGTGGACTAACGAATGTCAAGAAGCATTTGATAAAATCAAGAGGTACTGTCAAATCCACCTGTGCTGGTCCCACCAGAGCCTGGAAGACCTGTAATTCTTTATTTGACAGTCTTGGACAATTTTTTTGGTTGCGTGTTGGGTCAACATGACATCACGGGAAAGAAGGAGCAAGCAATCTACTATCTTAGTAAGAAGTTCACTCCCTATGAGGTTAAGTATGCCCTGCTTGAAAGGACATGTTGCGCCTTGACTTGGGTGGCACAGAAGTTGAAGCATTATCTGTCATCCCACACTACTTATCTCATTTCTCACATGGATCCGTTAAAGTATATCTTTTAGAAGCCAATTCCCACTGGAAGACTTGCAAAATGGCAGACTTTACTTACAGAGTTTGATATCATATATGTGACTCGGACCGCGATGAAAGCCCAAGCCTTGGCCGACCACTTGGCCGAGAATCCGGTGGATGATGAATATGAGTCACTGAAGACATATTTTCCTGATGAAGAGGTCATGTATGTTAACGAGGTCGCCCATGATGAAAAACCAGGTTAGAAACTTTTCTTTGATGGAGCTGCTAACATGAAAGGGGTAGGAATAGGGGCTGTACTTATCTCTGAAATAGAGCAACACTACCCTGTAACAGCCCAGCTTCCATTTTATTGCACCAACAATATGGCTGAGTACGAAGCATGCATTATGGGTTTGAGGTTAGCTATAGACATGGGAGTCCAGGAAATACTTGTTCTGGGAGACTCAAATCTTTTGGTCCACCAGATTCAAGGAGAATGGGAAACTCGAGATTTGAAGCTCATACCTTACCAACAATACTTGTATGATCTTTGTCAATGCTTCAGGTCAGTAGAATTTAGACATATTCCCAGGATTCATAATGAGATTTCTGATGCCTTGTCTACCCTAGCGTCAATGTTACATCATCCAGACAAGGTTTATGTTGACCCCATACATATCCAAGTTTGTGCTCAACATGCCTATTGTAATGTGGTGGAAGATGAAACCGATGGCGAGCCTTGGTTCCATGATATCAAGGAATATATCAGGTCAGGGGTATATCCGGTATATGCTACAAGTGACCAAAAGAGGACCATTCGATGTCTAGCCAGTGGATTCTTCTTGAATGGAGGAATCTTGTACAAGAGGACTCCGAATTTGAGATTGCTGAGGTGCGTCGATGCTAAAGAGGCTTATCATGGCCGAAGTACATTCTGGAGTTTGCGGTCCACATATGAATGGGTATGTATAGGCAAAGAAGATACTTCGAGCAGGTTATTATTGGCTCACCGTGGAACGGGATTGTATCAGTTTTGTTCGCAAGTGTCATCAATGCCAGGTACATGGTGATTTGATTCATTCTCCCCCATCTGAGTTACACACAATGTATGCACCTTGGCCCTTTGTTGCTTGGGGCATGGATGTTATTGGGCCAATTGAGCCGGCAGCGTCAAACGGGCATAGGTTTATTCTGGTGGCCATGATTACTTTACCAAGTGGGTCGGAGCCGTAACTTTCAAGTCCGTAACCAAGAAGGCAGTGGTGGATTTTGTTCATTCAAATATCATTTGTCGGTTCGGAATTCCTAAGGTGATCATCACAGACAATGCTGTTAATCTCAACAGTCATTTGATGAAAGAAGTATGCCAACAGTTCAAGATTTTACATCGGAACTCCACTCCGTATCGCCCCAAGGCAAATGGAGCTGTCGAGGCTGCCAACAAGAACATATAGAAGATACTTCGTAAAATGGTTCAGAGTTCTCAGCAGTGGCATGAAAAGTTGCCTTTTGCACTACTGGGTTATCGCACTTCAGTGGGTGCAACTCCTTATATGCTGGTGTATGGAACTGAGGCAGTTATACCTGCGGAAGTTGAGATTCCATCTTTACGGATCGTTGCAGAAGCCAAAATTGATGATGACGAGTGGGTCAAAACCTGACTCAGGCATTTGAGTCTGATCGATGAAAAAAGACTGGTTGCAGCATGTCATGGTCAATTGTATCAGAAGAGAATGGCCAGAGCATACAACAAAAAGGTGCGCCCTCGGAAATTTGAAGTGGGCTAGATGGTATTGAAACGCATTCTTCCTCATCAGGTAGAAGCTAAGGGCAAATTCGCCCCAAACTGACATGGACCATTCGTTGTGACGAGAGTGTTGCCTAATGGTGCCTTGTATTTAAAAGACATGGAAGACAAATGTGCAGATATGGCTATCAATTCTAATGCAATTAAGAGGTACTATGTATGATCTCTTTGCTCATTTTCAATTGTATTTTGTACTTGGTATGCTCGAAGTTGAAATGACGAAGGCATTTTATTCAGCCACCCAAACACTTTCATCCTTTGCTACCCCTTTTGAGCCTTATTTATTTTTCTTTCATATCCCTCTTTTGAAATCAGTAGCAGAAATAAGAAAAAAGAAGAAGATGAAGAAGAAAAGAAAGAAAAGACAAGAAAGAAAGAAAAAAGAAAAAAAAAAGAAAGAAAAAAGGGGAAAAAAGAAGAAGGAAAAGAGAAAGAGAAAACAAAAAAAAAGAAGAAAAGAAAAGAGAAAAAGAAAAGAGGAAAAGAAGAAGAAAAATAAAAAGAAGAAGAAAGAAACAAACAAACGAAAGGAAAAGAGTTTGAACTATGTTTGACCTGATTCTTTTCAAGGATACGTATGCAGTCTTATGGTTCGGTCTCATCAAAATAAAATTAAAATTTCCCCAGCCCTAGAGAAACCGAGGCACAAGTTTTGAATTCAAAAGATCTAATTCCAAAAGTTGTAATTTTATCCCTATTTTCAGCTTAAATTATTTTGAGCTTTCATGCCACCCTTTCTTTCTAACCCTGTCCAAAATCCTACATTACGGTCCAAAGAAAGACCTTCCGATCAGTCTTTGAGGATGCCAGGTCAAGTGAGATAGAGACATGATTGGCATCAGGGGCAACACTCCATTGCAAAGGAATTGGATTAGTGAAAAGCCGTTTTCTGAGGTATGGAGTCATGTCATAAGTCGAATATGATTGGTTAGACGAACTAGGCTGATCAATCCAAAATGCATGTCATGATCATTGGAGCTGGTTGTCTCCCTCAGATAAGTCTTTCTTTTCTAAATTTCCTTCATCTGTGTTCTAGATTTTCCTTTGATTCCTTTTTGTCAAAAATCATTACACTTTACTTTTGAGTCTATTTTCATGAGTTTCCTTCGAATTAGTCCATGGTGAATAAGTAGGAAAGGATTTCAAAGCTTACTACCAGCTTCTAAATTACACAAAGCTGAACTCGGCCAAGCATATCACAAGGGACATAATTTAGAATGAGCAGTATGCAGATAACCGAAGTTTAGGCAATAAGGTGATTCTTGAGTTTTGATAAAATATAAGGACACAGCAACGTCCAGAATGAAAATGCAATGCAACATGTAAGGGTAAGAGATTTGGATCATTCAGAGATTGTACGATCCGATCCCAATCAAAGGTCAAACAACTCTTTGCTCGCTCAAAGCAGCTGATCAAGATGAAGCACGGCCGTGAGCAGAAGCAGACCCCCAGCAATGACGCCACAAACTAACCACCATATTTTTTTTAAACTAACAAGATTTTATTTATCTGAAACAGGAAGCATGAAAATTCGTCAATCCACAAAGCCCTCTTGTGAAGAAGACATGGCTCGGGAGGCAAAAGTTTCTATTCAAGAATTCCCCAAGCAGAGAGAATGACTCAGGTAAATTCATTTTCGGCTTTTCAGGACCCTCCTGGATAATGGAAATTTAGTTTTTAAATTTCTCATGACCCTCCCGGATAATGGGAATTTAGTTTTAAATTTTCAGGACCCTCCTGGATAATGGGATTTAGTTTTAAATTTTCAGGACCCTCCTGGATAATGGGATTTAATTTTAAGTTTTTCTCAGGCCCCTCCTGGACAATGGGATTTAGTTTTTAAATTTCTTAGGACCCTCCTGGATAATGAGAATTTAGTTTTAAATTTTCAGGACCCTCCTCGATAATGGGATTTAGTTTTAAATTTTCAGGACCCTCCTGGATAATGGGATTTAGTTTCAAAATTCTCTAGACCCTACTCGATAATGGGAATTTAGTTTTAAATTTTCAAGCCCCTCCTGGATAATGGGATTTAGTTTTAAATTTTCAGGACCCTCCTGGATAATGGGATTTAATTTTAAGATTTCCTCAGGACCCTCCTGGATAATGGGATTTAATTTTTAAATTTCTCAGGACCCTCCTGGATAATGGGAATTTAGTTTTAAATTTTCTGGACCCTCCTGGATAATGGGATTTAGTTTCAAAATTCTCAGGATCCTCCTGTATAATGGGATTTATTTTAATTTTATCAGGACCCTCCTGGATAATGGGATTTATTTTAATTTTATCAGGACCCTCCTGTATAATGGGACTTTAGCTTTTTCAAATTCCTCAGGACCCTCCTGGAAAATGGGACTTAGTTTAAATTTCTCAGGACCCTCCTGGATAATGGGATCTAATTTTAAAATTCTCAAGACCCTCCCGAATAATAGGATTTAGCTTTTAAAATTCTCAGGACCCTCCTGGATAATGGGATTTAGCTTTGAAATTCTTAAGAAGTCTTTAGGTAGCATGATTTGATTAATCCCCGCAAATATGCTCAGGTTCCAAACTGAGACAGAAAAGTTTCTTTTGTTTTGTTTGCTTTATTGTAACATCATATTCCCACCTGGATAATGAGGGAATACCTTCAAGTTCTAGCAATCAAGCGCCCACCTGGATAACGAGGGAATACATTCAAGTTTTAACCATCAGGCGCCCACCTGGATAACGAGGGAATACATTCAAGTTTTAGCAATCAGGCACCCACCTAGATAACGAGAGAATACATCTCAAGTTTAGCAATCAGGTACCCACCTGGATAACGAGGGGATACATCTCAAGTTTAGCAATCAGGCGCCCACCTGGATAACAAGGGAATGCTTTCAAGTTTCGAAAATCAGGCACCTACCTGGAAAACGAGGGAATCCATTTCAGAGTCACTTCAAATTTACAAGAAGTATCAGGAGCCCGCCTGAAGAACAGGGTCCATTTTTTCCAATTCTATATTGAAGATCGAGTAGAAATTCAAGGAAGAAACTCTGACACCAAAAATATTCCCTCCCCCTTTACACGATCGAATCCTCACCCACTATCTACACTCATTTATAATAGAATTGGGGAGATTCTTCTGGGAGTTAGTTTTCTTAGAGAGCAAGAGAAGGAAGGGTCTAAAAAAAAAAGAGAAGGTTCTAAAAAGGGGTACAGAACGATTGAAAGAAAAATCAGATAAATCGAGAGAAAAATGGGAGAGATTTGATAGGATGATTTGTAAATCAAAGGTGAGGAAGAGTTTTAAAATTGTTCTAAATTTAGCTTAAGTTCAGAGAAAACACAAATACAAAAGGGATTTCAATTCAGTCTTAGTTCTCTTTTTCACAAAGTCCAGAAAAAATAAAAACAGATGGACACATACTTCTACTTTCTTCGACTTCAGTTCTGGTGCTTGGGTTTGTGTTGAGTTGCCAGTTCGAGTTTCCAATCGTGGTCCATAGCCCTATTGCTTGCATTGACTTCAAAAAAAAAAAAACAGCAGGAACTTGCATCCAGGTTCATTTCTCAATTCTCGCTCATTTTGTTTGGTATGACTTAAATATAATAGATCTGTGGATGTTTGTTTCCAGTTTCTTAATTTCGTGAATTGCTATGCTCAAATTACACCTTAGTGAATAGCGTGAAGTGGCTTGATGTTCGATATAATCGTCTAACAAAGAAAAATTGAAACAGACAATCAAACTAATCTGCCTTCGGCGTTAAATCTGCGACCGCATAACCGATATGCGGTCTGCATTTTTGACATAATTATCGCAAATTTCAGCCCTTAGCTTCAGACATCATCGCATTTATGATTTGCGGTTAGCATTGCGTAAATGTGACCGCATTTTGTATCGCATCTTCCTCCTGGGTAGACCTTCTGTTTGATCTGCAACATCATCTGCGGATCGGGAACCTGTTATGCGATCGCAGATGAGGTCGCATTTCTGGTATTAAATTCTGCACAGGATTCTGTTCTGATTTGCGATCTAGATGTGTAATCTGCAGTTCGCAGATATGCTTTGCGATCACAAATAGGATCGTATTTTGACACTGGACACTGTCTAAAATTCTGTTCTGATCTGCGATTTGTATGTGCAATGTGCGATGCGCATGTGGGATTTGCGATAGCATATCCCCATTTGCGGTGACGTTTTGCCTTTTTCTTGTCCCTTTGTGGCTTTTTGAACTGGGTTTGGCTAAATACTTGAAACGAACATTAAAAGAACAAGGTCCTAAACTGAACTTTTCTTTTCTTTATTTTAGATCTCATTTTTTTATTTTTATTACATCGCTCGCTAGTAGCATGCTTAGGCCGACCACATTTGTGTAGGCAATGCTAGGACGTTAGTTAATTTTAAAGTGAGAGGTCATTCCCTAGTCAAATTTATCCGGGGAATGCCCCGAGGTATTTGTATGTGAAGACTAAAAGTGAAACTCAATCCAAATGTATTAAAAGCCAACTAAATCGAGTATGCAACCGTGACTTTCACGGGACCCGGGGAATGCCTGACACCTTCTCCCCGAGTCAAATGAACCCCCTTACCCAAATCTCTGGTATGAACTTGGCTTTGAGTCTAAGTTCTAAAAATGGTGTCCTGACGCACCAGAATCAATTGTCAGGTGGCGACTCTAAATTTTCCCTTTCAAATCCTATCTTTGTCACTTTCAAAATTGAAAACCTCTTTTACGAGTTTTATTAAGCCTTTTATCCAAAAGGGTTTAGTAAAGACTTGTCCCGCCCAAAAAAAAAGGAGGAGTGACAGCGTGGACAATAGATCCACATGGAATACATTTATTCGGCTGAAATTACACATCGACAGTGCTTCCACACACGCGGTTTTATTTTATGATGGTCGGAATTTTAGTGTTTAAGTGACACACTAAAAGGTTGGTTGAAGTGGCTATATGGAACGGACTAAAGAATAAGTAGTAAAGTGGAAAGTTGATACAACTTTAAAGGGTTGCCCATGTATTTGGCCTATAATATATGTTATTTTTAATACACTAAATCAAAGAGTCGATAAGAAAAAATCCCAGCATAACTAATTTCAACATTACTAATACATTATATTTAATACTATTCTTATATACCCTACCAAACAATCCCTAAGGGATTTGGTGAATAAATAAGATTTTTCCATCATTAACTAAAGAACTCATGTTCAAGTCATGAGAATTAAAAAAAATTATGGTAAAAAGTGTTTATCCAGTGAAAAAGGACATTATGTAACGTGAAATCTAGATTAGTCGAGTAGCTGATTTTAAGGATACTGTTTAAAATATATCCAGCTCTTAAAAACTATTTTAAGTTTAGCCAAATTTAATAAATTTCAGACTATTATTGCTGCTACAGCTTCTTCTTCCTCCTTTTGTTTAAATTCTTCCGCTCCTTTAAACTCATCAAATCTGCATTCGAAATGCTTAATGAGTTTGTATTACTAGGCCTTTGTTTATTAGATGCTTAAAGTTTCTGGAATGCAATGTTCAATGCTTATAAAAGAACAAGAAAATTGAACCAAGATGATGGTGAAAAAATTGAGGGCAATTTAAGAGCCTGTTTGGACATAAGAATTTTTTTACTTTTTTTCGAAATTAGTGTTTCGCCATAAAATTTTTAATTTTCACTTGAAGATGAATTTTGAAATTTTTCGAAAATTTGAAAAACTTTAAAAAATTATTTTCAAAATTTTCACTCAAATCTCTCACAAAACTTCAAAAACATTCCAAAATTATATTCATGTCCAAACACAACTCTAATTTTCAAATATCATTTTCACTTGAAAAAATATTCACTTTTATTTTGGAATTTTACAATTTTATGTCCAAACTCCAAACGGTCACTAAATTGCCAAAGCCTAACTTTAGACCTCCGTTTTGAAGTTCAAACTGTCATTTAAACTTCAAACCGGAGGTTTGATGTTTGATTTTGAGGTGGCTAAACTTTAAATACTTTATAAATTTCGACTATCTTTTTAAATAATGATCCTAAAAATGGCTATTACGCACTTTGTCCATTAGTCTGGTAAGTAAGTTCGAATATTGGAGGATTAAACCATAAAAGATCACTTAAATTGTTTTTTACATATAATCGATTATAAAACTTAAAAGTAGTGATCTAATAAATAAGGCAAGTTGCCTGATAGTGACACTCATAGTACAAGAGATTAACTAGTAGAAGTAATTACTTTGCTGTTTTAGACTTTTAGTACAGTTGAGTGGTTTCCATATTGACACATTTGGTAAAATTGGAAAGAGATTAGCCTGACGAACATAGCTGGCTAGAGTAAGCTAGACTCAGTTAGAAATTTTTTTTTTTTTTTTTTTTTTGGCATAATCGTGAAAAGAATAGTAGTATTGCTTACTTTGCTTTCACCATCTATGGATCTAAACTCTACATGCAACTGCCCTAATAAAATGATTGAAAGCAAATTCAGATAGGGGTGGATAAATGGTGGACATTCTAATAAGTATATTCTAAGGGGTTGAGATCACAACTCTAATAATAAAATTTGATAGTAGAAGAATATCTTGAAGTAATTAAGTTGCCAAATAAGGCAAAGCAAATTGATTATATGGTTGATTCGAAAAGTTACTACAATCATTTTTACTGATATTGCTATCCTAGGAGTATTTAATATCTTCTTTTATACGGGGACTTGGATCAAGATGTGGAGTTTTTTGGGATATGGAAGATTAATTAAATTTGAAGACCTTTAACAGTCCTCTCCATTACTTAATTAGCCCCTGAAAACATGCACCCCGGTGCATCAAGGTTCTCTTATTTCGCGAGTACAGAAAAGACGCTAGATCATAAAAGTATATTATATACAGTTTTACTTTGTATTTCAACAAGAGATTATGTTTACGCTTTGAACCCATGACCTCTGATCACATGACAACAATTTTGCCGGTTACGCCAAAGCTAATATAAGTATTTCATTATATTTAATAGGATTATAACAGAAGATTTTTGGTAATATAACAATGTCACAAATTAGGAGAATCAGCCGCGAGTTTCCCCAGAAATGTTTCAAAAAAAAAAAAAAAAAAAATAGGAGTAGATGATATTCATAGAGAGTAAAATGGCGGTACTTGTTTCTCCTGTGCTAGCTCGATTCTAGTAATCTACTAGCCCATAAATCATGATGAAATGTCACAACAAATAACCTAATTCATTTGTCTTTTGTTTCTTGTTGATTAATGTAGTATCCAATGTCTTTTTGTATGTTCAGGACATCGGTCTTTTGAGGGGAAAGGTTCCTCAAACTTCTTGCTTTTAACTACTCTTTTCTATTTATAATAAGTGATTTTTTAACTGTTTTCACACAGATTAAGAAATTTACCTTTTAATATTAATTAGTAATAAATTAATCATATTAATCTTTTATTATCTCTTTACATAAACACTCCTAGCACATACTCCAACACTATTTATTCTTAGGACAATGTAGGAAAAAATAGTTAATTCATTCTTGAACTCCGAAAAAATTAAATATTTTCGACCACAAAAAAAAGGCTAAAAAATTACTTATGTAGACCGAAAGGAGTATAATTATATAAAGGAATTAATTACCTGCAATAATATTGTAAAAACTTTTATGTTATCGTTACCATTTAACTAGTTACATTAGATTATCGACTCTTCTATTTTTGTTTTTCCGAGGTTATTTACTCTGTAGTCTTTATCAATGTGACTAGATTAGACAGACTAGACAATATTTACACTTATTGAGGGGTCATTTGGTTTGTTAATAAGTTATTTTATGATTAATTATCCTGAATTAGTTACCCTATTTTTTTATTAGGATAAAAAAATATTACAATTTCGAAATAACTAATTTTAGGATTAGTTATATTACAATTTTATTTCAATCAAATATAAAATAAACTCATCTTAAATTTAATTCTGAAATTAAATATCAACTTAAGTGGATAATATAAAAACAACAAGTCATTTACAAATTAGCCTTATAAAGTTATACAGTATCCATAAAGTGTTCATACAATTCCCTAAAAAAAGGTGATGGTTGGCTTGTCAGAACATAATTATCTCAAATTACACCGAGCATATAAAAAAAAAAAAGTTAAAAACGGCATATGATCTCTTATGATCGGTTATAATTTAAATGAAAGAAAAATGACAGTATAAAAAACCCTTTACCATTAATTATCAATCGTGTATGTTATATTCTTTGAATTATTTCATTCGTTTCGATTTAAATAACACAAGTGCACCACTTTGACGAAATGGGAATGGAAGCCTACTCTCTAATTTCGTTCAAACCCCAATATTAATAAATCAATATAAAATGTTGATGAAGATATGTGAATAAAAAGCACTTTTTTTTTTGTAAAAATAATAATAATATAGCAGTATATTATGAAGATTTTTCCCACTTAGTTTACGAAACCTAATGGCAGACGTTTTGGCATCATTTAAGAAGG
>MCJB01007502.1:67087-88586 GCA_002018475.1 Nicotiana obtusifolia
GGGGGGGTGAGGGAAAGTGAAAGGGACAAAGCATGGTAGTTTAGTTAGGGAAACTAAGCATGGAAATCAGTTATCTTTGTCTTGATCGAAGACGAAGGCACTAGCTAGACCAAAGCGAAACTACAGCTAGTCCTTTGATTTGCAAACAACATGCATGTGTACTGTCATGGGCTGCTTTTCGGCCACGCTTAATAACTTCTTAGATATGTTTCGTGGCGTCTTGGTAAGCTTCCCAATGTCTAGTTTTACGATCGGCCCCGTGATTTTGACAACGCCAAGTGACAAGCGCGCATGTGCCTCTGTCGCTCCACCGATAGTTCTTGCCAGCGCCCAGCGGCTGGCAAATGCCAACAGTGCCACGCGCACAGACAATGCTGCGTATACAGACAATCATGTTGCCAATAGCGCCGCGCTCACAGATAGTGCCCCGCGCGCAGATCCTCAAGCCTTGCCAGCGCCCGATCACAGACTGATTCCTACAGCGTCGCGCGCGAAGATCCTGATGCTCAAGACAAAGTTGCTGCCAACGGACTTGTTTCTACCTTGTAGAAGACTAAGTCCTTTTCATTGTAAATATAAAGTAGTTTTACTTCATTTACTTTCAGTGTGCTTTTACAACTTATTTAGGTCAAGTCATGTAACTTTCATTTATTTTTTTTAAGCATTATTATGGGGGATCAAGCATTCAAACATTCAAGCAAAAAAATATTTTTCTATACTGGTGTCTCTCCTCCTCGACACCGCGTAGCCTTTTGTAATTGCTTTCATTTCATCAATGCAATCAGCTTTCATTCTTAATTGCTCATTTCAGTTCTCTCAATCGCTCACGACATTGATTTTTTCGTAACTGACAATCTAGTCTAGTGTACAGAGGGGACCTCAGTTGGCGGACAACAATCGCACTGACATAGATTGCTTAGCCTTACGTCGCCCTTCCAAAGAATCTCAGGAAGAGGTCGCGTAGTAGTTGGTATCAGAGCCTAGGCTCGACATCCGACGAGGGAACACATTGCCATTACCACCATTTCTGACCATGGTGAATCATGGGGATCGCATCGCGACCCTTGAAGAGACGTTTAACGTATTACGGCCCATCATGTATACGGTGCCTGATCTAAGAACCAACCTAGTGCAAAGGTTAGACGACCTGGACTGCAGTATGCGGCAGGCCGAAGCTGACATAGAAAACATCAGTCGCGACTCTGAAGGAAGACCGACAAACGACAGCCGTAGAGGCAGCTGAAATTCATGGCAAATTCGAGGACTCTAACAAGAGCGTACCAAAGATTTAGCCCATCGGGAACTAGAAGCAGACAGAATGACTGCCATGCAGCAAGCCATAGACAACTTGACAGGCCAGCTCAATGTTGTCAATGATGTCCTCAAGGCCTACTCGGAGGAGGTGAAAACTAAATCAGGGGTGCCACGAACCTCGCCCCTGTGCCACAAAAGCTGAAAATTCCGGAGCCAAAGCCATACAACGGAGCTCGGGATGCTAAAGAAGTGGAGAATTTCATCTTCGACATCGAACAGTACTTTGATGCCGTAGGAGAGTTGGAAGAAGCGAAAAAGGTAGCAACTGCTACCATGTATCTTCAGGGTGATGCTAAACTATGATGGTGAGTGAAATACGAAGCCATCAGAGCCGGGGAAGATACTCTCAACACATGGGCAGAGCTGAAGGCAGCCATATGCATGCAGTTCTTCCCCCAAAACGTGGAAAACAATGCAAGGAGAAAGCTGCGGGAACTCCACCAGACAAGGTAAGTGCGAGATTACGTGCGCGAATTCTCTGCACTCATGCTAAACATACGGGATATGGGGGACAAGGAAAAACTCTTCGCATTCATAGAAGATTTGAAACCTCATGCTCGTATGGAGCTGCAAAGACAAAAGGTAGATACCAAGGAGATCCAAGCAGCAGAATGCCTTGGGGAGTATCATATGGAAACTCAGAAGAATAGGCCTCAGCCGCCTGTCCGAGGGGGATACAACGGGAGCCAACCTAGCAATGGTGGCCCTAGCAGAAATGGAGGAGATCAAAGTTCATCTAAATCTAAGACTCTTTCCTCAAGCAGCAACAGTGACACATCAGTCAACAACTATCAGGGGAGAAAGCCCCCTTCAAAATGCCGTCATTGCAGCGGGCAACATTGAAATAATGAATGCCCACATACACAGATCAACGCTCATCAAACTGTTGAAGATGGGTGAGATAACGACTCAAACGATGCAGAGCAAGTAGGTGTCTTCAATGCAATTATTGGCTCCATCCCTGATACCTTAGCGGGAACCAGTGCTGGTAACCCTAAGAAGAACGCATGCCTAATCGCCAAGAAAGAGAAAGAAAAGGCAGATGAGAGGCCTCCCACCACACAAGAGAGGACCTTAATGTTCGTCAAAATAAAAGTAAACGGCAAACTCATTCGAGCAATGATAGACACGGGTGCTACCCACAACTACTTAGCCTCGACTCAGGTGGAATGCCTAGGTCTAGTTGTGCAAAAAAGTAGGGGCCGTGTCAAGGCTATCAACTCACCACCCCAGCCAGTGAATGGAATCGCCAAAGAAGTGCCAATGAAGCTTGGCGCATACAAAGGAAGATTCAACCTACGCATAGCAATCATCGATGACTTCGAACTGATAGTGGGATTGGAATTCCTAAGGGAAACCAACACCACACCGCTACCATACGCCGACATGCTCCTGATGATGGGAGACAACGGGGCCAAACCCAGATCATACCATGCATACCCATAAAGATGGCAGCTGAAAACATCTCGGCCATGCAATCGAAAAAGGGAGTCAAAAGACATGAACCTATGGTTCCCGCTACCCCCAACATCAAGAATCAATAATCATATCATCGGCGTCAAACAACTGATGGCGCCCCTTAGTGTGTGAAGACTTGTCAAGCATTGCCAGAAGGACAAGTCGGATCGCTCAGCGCAAGCGGGACTCTTGGAATCGCTACCTGCCCCACAGAGACCTTGGGAAAGCGTTTTCCTGAATTTCATCACAGGATTACCCAAGGTCGGAGATCTTGCAACCATCTTAGTTGTGGTAGACTGGGTTTTCAAGTATGCCACCTTCATAGCAGCCCCAAAGAACATATCGGCAGAAGATATAGCTCGACTCTTCTTCTTTCATATTGTCAAATATTGGAGCCTGCCCAAAGACATCATTAATGACTGTGACTCATGCTTCACTAGAAAATTTTGGACCCATCTCTTTGGGTGCCTCGGATCCAAATTGAGTAACAACAAGCTTTCATCAACAAGCAGATGGCCAGACAGAACAGTTCAATGACATACTGGAGGAATATCTCGGCCACTTTGCAACCGGATCATAGAAGAATTTGGTTAAGCTTCTGGATGCTGCTCAACTGTGTTTCAATTCACAAAAGTGCACCAATACAAACAAAAGCGCCTTTGAAATTGTTACCGGACAGCAACCGCTACTCCCACAGACTATGAATGCACCAAACATGCCAAAATCGCCTCGAGCGGCCATTTTCTCGAAGGAATGGGAGCAACCTTTGGAGATAGTGTGGAGCTATCTTGTCAAAGCCCAAGAGAGGGCAACGAGGTATGCCGAACAAAACCTTCGCATTGTCTAACATCAAGCAGAAGACAAAGTGATGGTAAGAATCCCAAAGCGGTACTTGTTTGCAGCGAGGACCCATGACCCTCGCCTATTGCAAAAACACATCGGACCCTAGTCCACTGAAAGACGCATTCAGAAAGCAACATACCAGGTGAATACACCAACCTGGTGTAAAATCCATCCAGTTTTTCATGTCAGCCGCCTTACATCATTTCAAAAAGACATGGAGCATCATTTAGAACGCCACCTCACAAGACCAAGGGGAACAGACCTCCCAGCCAACAAGAGCCTGATCAATCATCATCTTGCAGGTAAGGCTCCGAGGACGTTGCCAACTCAGGTGGGGAGAGAATATCATGGGCTGCTTTCCAGCCATGCCCCATGACCCCTTGGACACGCCCCATAGCATCCTGGTAAGCCTCCAAACACCTAGCGTCACTGTCGGCCCCGTGATCTCGGCAGCGCGAAGTGACAAGCGCGCATGTGCCTCTGTCCCCCCACCGATAGTTCTTGGCAGCGCCGAGCGACTGGCAAATGCCAACAGTGCCGCGCGCACAGATCATCATATTGCCAACAGCGATGCGCTCAAAAACAGTATCGCGCGCGCAGATTCGGATGCTTTGCCAGCGCCCGATCGCAGACAAATTCCAACAGCACCGCGCGCACAAACAATGCCGTGCGCGCAGACCCTTATGCCAAGTGTCAGCGCCCAGCCGCAGGTAGATACAAATAGTGTCGCGCGCGCAGACCCTGATGCTCAAGACAAAGTTGCTGCCAACGGACTTGTTTCTACCTTGTAGAAAACTAAGTCATTTTCATTGTAAATATAGAGTTGTTTTACTTCATTTACTTTCAGTGTGCTTATACAGCTTATTTAGGTCAGTCATGTAACTTTGGTTTATTTTTTTTTAAGCATTATTAGGGGGCATCAAGCATCCAAACATTCAAGCAAGCAAACATTTCTCTGTACTGATGTCTCTCCCATCGAAACCGCGTAGCCTTTTGTAATAGCTTTCATTTCATCAATGCAATCAGCTTTTATTCTCAATTACTCATTTCAGTTCTCTCAGTCGCTCACGACATTGGTTTTCCCATATGGCACTGACAATCTAGTCTACCGTACGGAGGGGACCTAAGTTGACGGACAGCAATCGCATTGACATCGATTGTTTAGCCTTACGTCGCCCTTCCAAAGATTCTCAGGATGGCGCCGCATAACATTACTGTTGCATAATTTAATCATCGTGCGCTCAGAGCTAGTTTTGAATTGCATATATAACTCTGTTCTGTATTTAGGCTTATTTCACACATATTTATATAGTTATACCTCAAAATACTGAGTTATACCAAACTGTTGAATTCATTATTGGATAAGCCACTGTTGATGGGTGATATATTAATACTTATATAATTCACGTTTACCAAGGTGCCTAAGCTTTTAAAAACTTTACTCACAGAAAGTAAAAAGAATAATTATCGAGGATTGTCCAATAAAGGCAGAAAGCAAATATAGAAACCAAATACAATCCATAAATAAAGGGGCTAAAATAATTGCAACTGTTAAAATGGTTCGTAGCACAATAATTTAAGTTCCTTCGTCCAATGTTTAATTGTCGTATAATTATTATACAACAGTACTTAATGGAAACAAGAGAGCCCATTGTTCATTAATGTATCATAATTAATTGAAACAAGAGAAAAGCACCGTAGAAGAATCACGAAAAAGGAAAGAAAATGGAAAATATAGATTATATGAAGATTAAGCGTAGCAAGATTTGGTGTTTTTTACTTTGACAATTTCGGTGCCCGAAACACATATTAAGAGGAAGCCTTCCTAAAATACTTTTTTCATTCAAACTCTGATTAAAAGTATAGAGATTTCGTTGACCCCACCATACCTCTTGGTGGTAAATAATTAAGGATCGTTTAGTCGGAAAATAAGTTATCGAAAAAAATAACACTATAGTTGTAAGGGATTAGTTATTCGGTCATTTTATCCCAATCAACTATCGGATAAACTTATTTTAAATTCAGTCACAAAATTAATTATCCCTTATCCATCGTACCAAACGAATTTCAGAGAGAATATTGGCCATTCATTGACTCAACCCAATGCTGTTCTAAAGTTTGCTTAAATAAAAGCTAGTTTTAGATCTCTGCGATTCTATTTTAGTCAGAAAGAACATAACAGAAAGTAATTACGTTTGACTTGAGTTTATTCTTCCAAAAAAAAGATCAATTAACTCTTTCTTCTTCAATGAAAACTTAAATCAGATAAAAAAGACTGAGCCAAACAGGGGATTTAACAAGTCATAGCTATCTCCTAGGACAAAAAATTGGCGTCAAGAACATTGAAAACATTATCACTTACTTTATAATACTGGCACTAAAATTATCAAAATAAGATAAAAGAGAGAAGTACTATATTACAATGCAAAAACAATGACCTGACAGAAAGCCGTTAGGAAAAAGAAGCAAAATCATAAAAGAACACCAGCACTTGTATTGAGTAGTATGTAAATTGCGAGTAGCTAGTTGTAATAGCCAATAGCCGATAGAGTGCTAGTAATAGCAAGAGTACAACTGTTGAGGCGTTTCGTACCCCTCCATCCTCATCAATGATTTATTTTTCTTTTTGATTTTTACCCAATGTTCGTTGTTTGTATTAGGGCCCCATTAAAGCAAAATTTACACAGAGAAGTTCCAAATTAGAGGTAAAAGTACTCCCAATAAAAATGACTTCATATTCAGAATTTGAATTCGAAACTTATGATTAAAAATAAATGAATATTTCTTATCATTCTACCACGATCGTTATTGGTCTCATCAATCAATATTTGCTTTTAGAGTGGGGGTTAATGTGTTCCTCAATGAAAACCCTAAAGGCTCCTTTCTTCTATACATTCGTAGGACATGAACTGCATGTGGTTTTTTTCCAATTATCCATCTACCACGTTGTAACACACGGCAAGGAGTAATGAGATTTTGCCTTCCTAAAGACATGTCTCATCAATCTTGAAAACTTTGACAAGACTTCCATTATTTTGTGCATGCATGTCAATTTAACCATGGTATGATCATCTCATTATATCATCACCCATAATATCATAGCCTAAGACTAATTATTCTGCGCCAATGTAACAAGGTCATGGCAACTTGGTACAATTATTCTTTTACTTTGACCATAGCTTTATATTAATATACTATTACAGTAGCTACATGCTTGTCTAGTAGGTAGGGGCATAATTCAGTTTGGCCGATTATTTTAGAAAATTTGTATTATATCAATTTTACAGTTATTTTATTATGTATAATTAAAATTAGACCTTCTGAAATCATCCCAATCATGTCGTTTTCTCTTCGGTATAGGTACGATTCGATTAATTTTTGATTTTTTTTAAATGTCAGGTAAAAATCATTAGTAAAAATAGAATGCAATAACATACATACTTTTATAAGACTTCGCAAAACTCTCTAGATATTTTTACTGTTTAAAGGGTGATGAATTAAGAAAACATGAAAGACGGCCATAGTATTAGATCCATCAATTATTCTACAGCAGCACAAAAGAAACTACGCAAAGACAAAGAAAATGTAAATCACACTGAATGAAAAGATACTAACCAAGTTGGGATTCAAGAATAAAATGTATGGAAGATTAAATATTCAAAAAGATAAATTTAAATCATACGAAAGGAAACATATTCAATACATTATAGTTTTCTGCTCATAATCGCTAGAATACTTTGTGTCTTGCTAGCGAATATGCTGAAAATAATTTACTTTCAATAGGAGTAGCATATTTGAATTTAATTACTCGTTGGCTTTTAACCATTTTTAAAATTTCAATGCCCAAAAAAAAAAATTAATGCTTTATTATTTTTAACCTTAATATGTAAATATATTTTCATGTAAATTTATTCGGTACGGTTTAGTATTTTTTTCGGTTTATTTTCACAAAATAAAAAACATACTCTATTTATCGGTATGGTTATAAATTTGTATAAAAACCTACAATTTTATTTAAAAAAATCTAAAAATCAATTCGGTACAGTACGGTTCGATCGATTTAGTCGGTTTTTAAATATCCATTAACACCCTACTCGTAGGATATCATTCATCATCTGAAAGAAATTACTCCTGAGATTAAAGCATAGGGATTTGCTTTTTTTAGTTTGAGAACTTATACACTTACCATAATTTCAATTATAATTATTTAATTATTAAGTTCCTACACAATTATGGACTATGGTCTTTCAGTAATTGCAACCTTCTCCATTGGTCATTCAAACCATTAATTTGAACACATGAAAATCCCCTCATTCTAAAACCTCGTAAGTTTCCTCTATATTTATAATCTAAACTAGCGTAAAATTTTCAAATAGCATAAAGATTTTAACAGTGGAGAACAAGAATGATTTTGGTAACTCCTTCCAAATTGAATATGAAATGAATATCTAATTCTAGGTGGAACAAATGAAAATTTAATAGTAACACAAAGAAAATGTAGAAAATGAATGGTGTAAATCTGAACATGGAATAGAATTTAGGTGATTTCTTTTTATATGTTTAAAATCTGATTATCCGGACACTAAAACAAGACAGTCCGATGCAATAAGCATTCATGCGAATGACCTCACCACTAAATGTGTGATATACATATTAGTTGTTTTTTTCATGATTCAAACTTGTAATCTATAAATGAAACGAAAATTTTTTTATCGTTTATCGAAACATTATCTACTGTTAATAAAAAATGAAAACAGTTAATGAAAAGTGAGATGACAATCTGGTGGTAGGGTTAGATTCAACAGAAGTTGGACTTCACAGTAAGTCTAGGAGGAAAGACTGATAGCTAGCTAAAGAAAGTGATCAGAAATTTAGGTCACACACAAGTAAAGGAGGAAAGACTGATAGCCAGCAAGAAAATTGTACACTGACTTCTGTGGACTATCCAAAGAAGGAGTTAGATTTACAACCCAACAATACTACATATAGCTATAAAAGGGTTTGAAATTAATAAAGGAACTCTGGCCATACTCTTTATAAGACAGTAAAAAGCGATCACAAATTTAAGTATCATTTTGCAGTGCTTGAAATAAAACATGATCTCATTCTCAATCTAATACACAAATGGTAATAAGTATAGGTTGGTTATTTCCCATCCCCTTACTTTTTCATGATTTGGTAGATGTTAACAACTCATAGTCAAAAAGTTTTTGAATATATAGGGTTGAAGGAGATATAAGATAGGTAATTTTAGTAAGAATTTTCCTTAACCTTTGCACTCTAGGATTTAAGTTATGACGTCTTATTCAAAAAAAAAATTACATTACATATGGAGATTTCTCAAGAAAGGAAAAAAAATAGCGGGAATTGAACACACACATATCATATCGGAAATTTTCACGGATATTACTGGACTTCAATTCTAATTTAAGATATAGATTGAAGCTATATCCACGCGGCAGTATAAGGATTTCTTAAGAAGAATTAATCCAAGTAACCGCTTATCCAACCGCTTAAATTAAAAATAGCCAGTGGAGATATAATATATATAATTTATGTATTATATGTGTATAATTATGTATAATCAATATATAATTTATATATATGACTTAAAAAAGTAAACACTTACTGTGGCCGATTATTTGTGTAAAGATCTCACTTTTTAATACTATTGATACAGTTTAACTTGTAATAACAAATTATTTATCATTTCTATTAATTTATCATAAATATATACTCCCTCCATCTCAATTTATGTGGACCTATTTTTTTTTGGTCCGTTCAAAAAAGAATGACCCCTTTCTAAATTTGGAAACAATTTAGTTTAAACTTTCAATTCTACCCTTAATGAGAAGCTTTTATAACCACACAGGATCCTTATTTAACTTGTTTAGGACCACAAATTTTAAAGTCTTTATTTTTTTTATAAACTTCGTGCCCAATCAAACATGTTTATAATTGCTTTATAAATAATTTGAATAATGTCACTTCAACTTTTCTAACATCTATATGTACAGAAATGAGAAAACCTATAAAATACAGTGTAAAGGACCTACTCTAGAACCTAGCTAGCTAACTAAACCTTAGCTAGAACCCCTGGTACTTTTTTCATCAATCTATCTATCTACTGTCTGTTTGTGATATCTGACCTTAAACAGTAATCCCATTGTACTAAATAAACTGAGACACTATTCAAGTAAAGGGGCTAAAGGGTATACTTGGAATATTAAACAAAGATAGTACAAAGAGGTGTAACTATATACTGGTGCAAGAAATAACAAGTAAACTGTGCATGGGGCTGATTTTAGGGCTGTGGTGTCAGTAATGAGCAAATGTAAATGATATCTCTGGTATTTTTTTTATTTTTTTTTGGGGAGGGGGGAGAGGGGGTGGTTGTACTCTGCAATAAAAGAAGAAGAAAAAGGACAGTGTTTGATTTCGTTTGAGATTTTCTTTCATTGATTCGGGTAGGAGACACTGCTTTACAAACAGAGAGGAATCGTCCGCACTTGCATTTCCTTGTTTTTTTTGATAATTTTATTATGTTCTTGTTTGTTTGCATGTAAGTTCAAAATAAAGGTTTTAACTTATATATAATGAATATATATGAAGAATTTTTATACCATTATTAAATTTTAATATATCATATCAGATAATAGGCCTATCATATTTTACAGAGTTATTCATCAAACTATTAGAGAATGTGTTTGTTGCAAATTTATAAGACTACAAAGACTTAAATTTTTAGGATGCCTATGTGCTTCTAGTCTGTCCGTTTTAATTTATATGACATATTTTTTTTATTAATCTGTTTAAAAAAGAATAATATATTTATCTATTTATAAATAATTTAACTTCAGACATTATATTTTATTTCTTAAGCTTTTAATAAGAAGCATCATTTTTTTGCCTTTGAAAATGGTGAAATTTATTACCGGAGGAAAACAAGTAGCGAGAAAGGACGCTACTATTTGTCCTATTTAGTCAAAGATCATTGAAGGCATTCTATATATAAGTCTAGATGTTTGAACACAGATTATTTGAACAAATAGCAGCGCTCATATAAACATTTTTGCATTATCAATTTATAAATGTCATTTTCAATTTAGTCTGTATTAGGAAAATGATACTTTTGTAGACTTACAAATAATTTAGGTTTTAATTTTTCATTTTAACCATAATAAAATGAGTAATAGCACACAAATATTTATAATTTATGTTAAACTATATATAAATATTTGATTAAAGTGCATTATATAAAACGGGATAGAGGGAGTAGTAGTATATATTTATATGTTAAAAGAAAAAGAACATGGGAATCCATAAATAAAAATAGAAATATCCACGTGCCTAAGTCTTTTCTTATCAGCTGTGTCAAAGAAGCAAACGGTTCGCAGCTGCTGCTTACATAAACATAAAACATTGGCATATACTCTACTATTATATGTATAACCCTACATACTATTACTCGATCCTTATCATCTAACAGCAGTAAACATAATAGCCCTCCTTCGTTTAAAGCTGCTTCAATGCTTTGGCACCACTTGATTTTGAACCCAGTAATAAGATTCTATGATGTTGTAACAAGTCCAATATTACGTTTGTTGTACTTATACATCCATCGTCTCAATAATTTTTAACATGTAAAAATGTTCCGATTAATATCTTGCTATGAGGATTATATCTATAAAACCTTTCTAAAAAATGATCAAAGGTTGAACGAAATTAGCCAGCGATCGGGGCTTTGCCATTAGGTCTATTATATTTTTTTAAGATTAACCTCGAGTACATACAACTTAATCTCGCTCTTATATTCGGAGTTGAGATGAATATACATACAATTGTAAGATTGAGAGAAAGCCTATATATGTTCTCTTAGTAATTCAGAACAACCAATGACCACCAATTGCAGTCCTCTTAATCAGAGGCAGATTCGCATCCAAGTTTTTGCCCCTATATATATATATATATATATATAATATGAAATCTACTTAATATCTATAGTAATTTCTCGTAAATTTAGTTGTTATTTTATGTTAACTTGAGGTGGTTATAGAAACTGATGAACTTCAATTTTGGATCGGCATGTGCTACTGGTGATCAATTCCCATTCTCTTTTAAGTGCGATATCTTTAGTTTTTACTCCTTATTGCTTGTAGCCAAATGAAAGACACAGAAAACCAAGTGATCTAAGATTCTTTTGGCCATCTCTCCATAATATTTCATGATAATTAACCTAGACGCATCTTACAAATTAAGTTCCTTTTTCTAGTTAAACGATTCAGACAAATCAAACACCACTTGTGGTGCCATTTCATTCGTGCAAATGCAAGTACCACTTGGATTTCATTGATCGAAAGGAAATTCGAAGACACCTTTTTACGGTACCAAATATATCAGCAAAGGCAATTAAACCTTAATAAAAGATATGAAAGTGAGAAATGTTTGGACTCGTAGAAAGCTTGTCCAATTCTAACGACTGGACATCTATTTCTTGAAATTAAGGAACTAAAATTACTCCTGCAAGAATGAAAAGAAACAAATTTTAGCAAAAGTACCAATACATTAACTTGTAATAAGCGATCTTGTGTTTTAATCATGAATCTGCCACCTTAGATTATATATGTATGTATGTATGTATGTGGACCAGTGTTTTAGAAGAGTTCTTTATGTGAGTCTTGGGGCAAGCCCGGGAGCATACTTAGCAGTGATAACTTTATATTATTGTCATTTCTATTCTTTCAATAATTAAGAACTATCATTCCTACAAAAAGTATGCATGTTCCATCACAACCATTCTAATGCTATAGGTGCAAAAAAATATCCTCTGATGCTCATTTCTTGCCCCGTATCAAATAAAATGCCTCACCTCACGCCCGAGCTTTCTATGACGATGTTTAGTCCCGCCCTACCCTACTCTGCCCTATCCTATTGCCATCCCTAAACACCCCCAAGTACCCTCTTCACACCTCCTAAATATGCCTCTAATTTGATGCTCAAAATCCATGAAAGGTTGTCTCTACATCCAGAAAGAGGGAGTCCTCGAAACATATTGAATTATCTGTTCACGCTAGAAAGTAGGCATTAACGCGGAACCAATTCAGAATGAATATAAACCACAGGTTAAGAAGTGAAAAAGTTGTACACAAAAGAAGTGAATCCAAAATAAATTCTACTACTATCTCAGAACTAACTCCAAAACAAAATAAAAAAGACCGTTTTCCAAGAATCATCAAGGAGGAGTGTAAACACTAGCAATTAATCATGCAAGCAGTGTCAGACTGGTTGGGTGAGCATTACATCAGCTACATCAGAATATGTGAATATATACGAACTCAAATGGCCGTAGTAACTGATTCTAGGGAGAAATGTTGTCCTTTGTTGCCATTGGAGACATCGAATAATAATTTCAAGCTTATTTTCCCATCGTCCTCCATCTCTGCCATGGACAGAAACCCTCTGTTGTCTTCTCTTCTGCCAATCTGCGCTTTGGATTTTCCATATCTCTCTTTCAAGAATCACTCAGTGTGCCCAACTGTACAATAATACAAATGCTTATTTCTTACAAGGAACTTAAGAGGTAGCTTGGTATGCCTGATAATATGGGATAAAGTGTAGGATTAAATTTATACTTGTTTGGTTAACGATATAAATTTAATCATCAACCAAACATAATATATAAATTTAATCCAGACTTAATCCTGAATATTCCACCTTATCCACCAAATTTGAATTTTTTTTATCTCACCTTCCAAATAAGATAAATTAGTCCAAGGATTATAATACCAGGACTATAATCCCAAAATAATTTAATCCACGTACTAAACGACCCCCAAGTACAATGTGAGAAAAGAGAGTTAAATTACTGGTGTAATTTAACTTGTTACAACAATTTAGTAAACATAATTATCAAGTTACTAATTACTAATTTGACAATTTATCTTTATTATCTTATTAGTGATCTGATTATACAAATATCTTAGCAAGGGCCTTAAACTCTACCTAGACTACCCTCAAGTATAATTGAGGTTTCAAAAATCCAGTTCTAAATTTTCAAGCATCTGACAAAGAATAGTGATATGCCACGATTCATATAAAAGGATGTCGACCAATTGGGAATGTTTTATCTTCTTAATTCCCTCCATCCATCTTGGATTTGCCTTCTCTACTCTAAAACATTAGTCCCAATTAATTTTGTTTCAAAATTTTTAAAAAAGGTGTTTTAAGGAAAAAGGGAGCATACCATAGAGTTATCTTCACTTCCTTTAACTTCAACTAGATACCAAGTCCAATAGACTAAGACCGAAGAAGACCCTCCAAGACTCCTTAGTCTAAGTAATGAGGTAAAAATTATTTACAACAAACCAATATACTTTGCTATGGTCTAAGACACACAATTGTTTAGCTTACAGTGCAGCTGTTCCAAACAGAAGGCCCATATTCTTGGCCCTTAAAGCCCAATAGGCCTACAAAGTTGATCCTACTTCAAAGCAGGCTCGCTTAGACAAGAGGCCCATATATCCCAGACTAAAGTAACAGTGTTAGTTCAAGACTTGAAGAGCAAACCTAATATTGCAAAAATACGACACCTTTTGAGGTGGTCTTTAATTTTTAACCCCGCTTGCCCCATGAAAGAACTTAAAGGTCAAAAGTTAAAAGTGTTGCCCATGAAGCAAGAGATGGCAAATAGGGATAAAAATTCAAGATCATCCACTTTGAGGGCTATTTGTGTACTTCACCCAAAAACAGACTAAAGCTTGAACTTCATAATGCAGGAAAGAGCAGATGAACAATAAGTACTAATTAAATGTAATGCAAGAAAATATAACTATATTTAAGTGAAATATCAAATACATAAAAGGAAAGTGGCTCCAATCAAGTTAAAATCAATTTAAGCTTGTAAAATCCAAATGCATTTCTTTAAGATTTGGTGTTTATATAATATTAAATTTCCAATTTCACATTCTTAATTCATCATCGAAGCTTTTGTAATAACAAAAATATCACTTTTCCAACAATTTACTGTCACCTTCTTCACAACATAGCCCATGGCTGTTGAGGCGTATTACACTAAAGCAACAACTAAGCAACCGATGTATGCAATCGAGTTTCACCTAGCTTCAATGCTTGAGCACACTTCTACAAACCTTTAACACTTGGTCAAAATATCTTATGTCTGTAAACTACTATTTCTACCAAGAATATTCCAGCAAAATGTGTCACTCCTCGAACAATCTAAACCATTGCAGTTCCTGCTGATTTCTACAGCACACAGATTTAACTTCAAAGGTAGATATAATAAGTAGAACAAGGAGAATGTTCTCGAGAACACTCAGGCATAGTATAAAATTGTACTCATAGATTGGATTAACTGACACTAAGAACATAGCACACCACTGCAAAAAGCATAGGTACTATAGGCATGGGAGAAAACAAGGTCAAAATCAGGAGTTGGAAAGAAATTGCAGATGGAAGAAAGCTGCGCAATAACGAGGTGTTATAGAAACAAACAGTTAAAATATGAACATATATTGTAGCATTGTTGTATTATTGCTAACTGCGATTTGTTTCAACAGGATAAAAGAAGGCAAGAAAATGCTCCTGACCACATAAGAAGTTTCTAGCTCACTTTCATTGTGAAATCGTATAAGATAGGCATTCAACCAGTAAACTCTGAGATCATGACTAATTAAAATTCTAAGGGTCCTTTTGAAAGCCACTGCATAATTACTAGGTTGTGTAATTACTCCGAGGATAGTAATTAGACATCCTAGTAATTACAAAAACCTGTTTGTGCACCAGCGTAATTACGTAATTAGACATTTTCTAAATTTTTAATAGAAGTTAATTATCAAAAACTAAATAAACTCTTACTTAGAGGTACAATTAAATATACTTTAATGTATGACAAATATATGCGTATATAAGAAATTATTTAATGAAGGAGAAGATGATTATGTAAGACTCCATTTCATCTAATTATTTCATGAATGTTATTAGACGGCAAGTTTAACTTGCTACACTATCAACATTTACGTGAATTTGCATGCGACAAATTTCTGTTTAAGCAAAAAATAGGCATCTACTAATAATGTATGTAAGTATCTCTACTAAGCTTTATATAAGTTTGTCAACTAAACGAAATAACGAGAAGAAATTAAGCTACTGAAGAAAAGGAAAAATTTAGTTAGACCTTTAGGGTATGCTATTCTTCATGCCAAAAGGTAGGGAAAACGAATCAAGAAGCTAAAGTGCGCAAGTTTATCAAAAAACTCATAAAACATTTAATATCACAACTAAGAAAAACAAAGAAATATATCTTCATCCAACAAAATCAAAGAAATATGAAGGAAAATAATAAACAAAAGTAAACCTGGAAGCACAACAGCTCTGGAATCAGAAAGTTGGAAAACAAGAAGAAAAAATAAAAGAGAAAGTGTACAAAATAGAATAAATTTGTAAAAATAAAAATAAAAAGAATTTGAAGAAGTCATAATTTATTTACATGGTGTAATTACCACCGATTCTCACCTCCTCTTGAAAATTGGAGAGTGTAATTACACCCCCTCAATTACACCCAATTCTATGTTGCCCAAGCAATTACTTGGCCAGATAAACATGTCAAAATGTGTAATTACACAAAATTAAACAAACATCAAATTCCTAGGTGGCTTTCTAAAGAGGCTCTAAAAGATGTTTATTGTTCCAGAATACATCTGTCTTAAGAATCATTCGCCGTCTAAAAGGAAACACGATGAAGGTAAGAGATAGGATGTGTAGGCTTTGAGGCTGCTTTGACACCCCAATTCTCTTCCACTCTAAGTAGATCAAATAACCATAATTGGGCAAAGGAAACAAATTTTCAATAGTGGGACCATGTAATATTCTAGAGGACATGCAAACACAATAACAGGGTACTTTATTTTAGGTTGAAGATTAGCTTTCCGATGCACAGCACACAAAGATGGTTTCAGGATAATTAAACAAATGGTCATCTAACTTTTAGCCAAGTGAGAAGAATCTTCTACTCCTAGTGCATGAACAAATTGGTGCATGTTTGATCATTTTACGAACAGAAAAATCCACCTGAATCTTTGATAAATAACTCAAAACATCTAGCAATCACTATCCTTAAAGGGTGAAAATTCTCTTAGATTAATCCTTAAGCAAAAGCAAAAGCAAAATAGGCAGTCATAGTAAACCTATTAAGTTGTCTAATGGCACCCCCTCCCTCATCCTCCATGATTAAGAATATGCAACCAAGCCATGTTACGACAAGCTTTAGGACGACCATAGTCAAAACCAAATTCAGAAAATAAGAAAAGCAGGACAATTGAGTATAGAAGAAGCAGCAACGAGGAACGGGCTGATTTTCGAGCTACTAAGTTTACCATCAGCATTTGAGATGGCATGGTCAAATTAAGGAAAAATTGAGAATTCTTTCAAATAGACCTCAACAGAATGAAGGATCCTTGATCACAGATGACCCTGGACACCACTGTTACTGAATTGTAAGTAATGGCCATCATATAAATATATTTAATGCATTCAAATAAAAAAAAGATAGCTGTAAAAGTACAAATCACTGTCATCCATTTACAGTAAACTTAGGTGTCGTCTAGTCATCAAAATACTCACCAACGGGAATGAACTAAACCTCGCAAGCACACTTAAATAGTACTCGTTTTATTCCGACTTATATGACAATCCAGAATGCTTGAATCATTCTATTTCTATACAACTTTCACAACTTTAAGAATTTAAAAGTCATACTATTCAAAATGTTGAACTTTTGATGTGATGTTTTTATTAACTTTCTAAGCACTCATTTAATGTTTTCTTCCATTATTATCAATATAATATAGAAGTCAAATTAACAACTTATAACTTCGTCCGGTCAAATACCGTCATATAGAATAAAACGGGCAGAGTATTTCGCAAGAGCCTCAGATATCTAAACAGGGCAATGCCTGGTTGTATTAGTAGTAAAATCTCATGTCACACCAAGGAAAATTCACATTCCTCTACCATAGACGTGGCTATTACTAAATTCGCTTGCAAGTATACAAAGTACAGATCACAAATGCAATATTTGAGAAACAGGTGGCAGATGGATATGCTCGCCAAATACTTCAAAATGCTAAATCATCAGCAGATGATGTTCTTTATCAAGAACAAGAGCGTATCAAACTTCGAATCACGTTCCACATGAAACAATAGAAAACATGAACATAGAATACCACATCAAGGATAAAAATCATTACCTCAACGCAAAATGCACATTGAACCACAATACATGTACCTAAACATTTAGTATTAGCAATCTAACGATTCTCCAACATATACAAATCGACCATATATTGATAGAAAGAGTTCACTTACTGCTACAATTGCTTATCGTCCAATAACCGCAATTGCATTTCAATCAATCTCGCATTGAATTCCCCATCGCTAACCTTCAACATCTCAGATAAGGATAGCGAAAACCCATGCTCTACCAAAAGCCTGTGCCGAGGCTTAATCTTCCCTTCAAGACTAAACGAAAAGTACTGCGGAAACTTCTTCAATTCCCCTAAATTCCCATTCATTTCCTTCAAAAAGTACTCAACTTTAGGCCTAAAATTTTTGTCAATGCTAAATGTCAACAACCCAGGTGACCTCAAAACCATATTCACCACGTCGTCGCGTTTAAACCCTAAACTCAACATGTAATCAATCTTAGGGTTCAAAGTAAGCTCGACACTCGAAACAAGCAACACAGTGGTTTGACAAGTGATCCGATGGGGACCCACGAACCCGAATTCCTTCAGGAATTCAAATGTGGGTTTCAATTGATCCTCAACACTGCAAACTAGGATTCTTGGACAGCGTATAATGGATTTACGAATGTCATTAAAGGGTATAACGACGTCGTTAAATAAGAAATCGAAAACCGGGTAAAGGTCTATATAAGGGTCGGATGTTAAAAGCTGAGGATGCATATCAAGTATTCGACCAATTGCCGAGCGTTCAATGCCCATAGAAGCAAGACAAGTTTCAACAGTTTTGATTGTATCGAGTGTTGCTGATCGAAGATCAGGGTTTTGTTCAAGGACTTTTGTGGGGTTGATATTGAGTGCTTGAAGATAGAGTATTTTTTCGCGGAATTTAAGGCCAGTGTCAGTTGTAGTTGGGGTGGGGTGGGTGGGGATGTGAAGGGATTTGAGAGAGGTTTTTGTGGGTTTTGGAGAAATGGAGCACATAGGGAATGGAGGGGAGGGGTTTGGGGTGAGGGAGGGAAGGGGGAGTAGGGTTTTGGGAGGGTATTGTAGCCATGTTAGCATCTCCGGAAGCAGAAGTGAAGTTGAAGAGGAAAGGATTGTATTGGCATGCTTTGTGTTGGAACTCAAATCTTGGAGGATACTTCCGAGTTTTATGAGTTTGCCTTTTGTTATGTATATCTTTGTATCTGCTTCCCTAGCCCAATCTCCTTATCCCTATCGCTTCCCAATCCTTTATTTTTACTAGTACTAGTATACGTATCCGCGCCATTCGCGGCTTCTTTCAAAGAAATAAATAATAATATTATAGAAATAGGTCTATATTGCAGAACGCAAAAATTCAACCAAAAAATAAATATATGAATTTTATAGGATTGTATCTATGCCAGTTGCCAGGAACCACCAGTATTTATGCACTCACTCAAAGGTCAAGGATAAAACTTATCTCATATTCAAAAACAAATCAATATAGATAATCAAGAAAAGAGCAGTAGTTACATTTCCGTTTGGAGTGATTGAAGTTTATTTCCTTCACAAAATAAGGAGAGTAAAAGCTTCTGCATCAACTTATTCAAATACTCTTCTCATCGTCCCAAGCATACTCAATCTCTGCTTTTGCTCCTGCCGGAAATACCCAATATTCCCGTTAACTTTTGCATTAAATGTTGCGTCTCACGTATGGTATTATAGTTATGCAGCTCCCCAGCCAACAACTACTGCCTTTTGCTTTAATGTTTCAGCTACTTTCCCTGCATCTTTTCCTGTTTCTATGGTAACACCTTTAACTTTAGCAGCTTTTTTCCAATATAGCTTCCTTCACTCTTGTTATATTCTCGAACACTATTTTACACTTGAATCTAACTCCTCAAGAGAAGGAGTTTTTGTTTCACCAATTGTATTGATCTTCTCCTTAATCTCCTATGTTTTGGGGCAACAAAGAACGGAAGGAAAAAATAGAATGTCTGCTCTGTCCAGAGGAAAAATAATTATTTAAAGTTTGAACAAAAATATACCTCTTATATAAAATTGATTACAAATATGCCTGAATGAATAAAGGTATCCTATATCAGTATCATAATTGCCTGTGAACACAAGATGCCTTGAATTCAGTTTTTTGCTTGCTTTAGTTTGTCAATCCATTTCACACCAAAGCAGCCAAAGATCCAATTATAATCTCACACACATATTTTGAACCACTTGGTTCTCTTCGCAACACAATGCCGAACAATTTAAAATTGAGCTTCACGTTGGAGTCTATAATTGTTTGTAAGCTTTCTCTACGTACAAAATTATTGATTGAATTTATCGATTACACAAGAAAATAAATTAAAAACTCAAAGTGGCTACTAGCAATTGATTCCACATACCTGAAAGCCACAAAATTTCAACTTACTGTCAATATGTTCACACATCACAATTGGTTCGAATTTTATTTCCTGTGAATAGTAATACTTGAAAATTCATGCATCATTTGTTTTGAGTGAAAAACCTGGCAGCAAGAGAAAAGAAAAATTAACCTCGAAACATTCAATTTTTTATGCTAGTAACAATACCTGAAAAAGCACGCATCATTTCTTCAGCGGCTTTCCACTTTCTTTTATAAAAATCGGTCCAACATACCTAATAAAAAAAATGAAAGATATACCAAAAAGTAATTACAATCCATTAGGACTTAAAGTATGCTCCTACATTAGCTGATCAAGTACCTCAATTATAAGGTTTAAAATAGATAAGAACCTCTTCTTTCCATTGGTACATCAGAAGATGTACCTTCTCGTCAAAATGGTGAAATGTATACAGGAAATACTCCACATAAGTAAAGTCCATTTCTTCTCTCATTGTTCATAGAGTTATATGATTCTAGTAAACTGCATTAGAAGATGAATCTTCATTATATAATCAAAGATTTTCAGTTATCTTTCCAATCGTTTATTCTGTTAAGAAATCGACAAATAATGAAAGAACATTAGTTTCTATTGCTTTATTATTTTATACACCCGCAAATTATTTTATTAAAAGAATCAACAAATATAAAGAAATGTTAATGGTGAGTTGTAAAATCACCGTGATTTCGTTATCTTCGTGAATGACTTGGTTATTATTGAAATCCGGATCCTATAAAAAATGTATATCATAATTAACATTTACTTCAATCACGAATAGCAAGGTTTAGAAATATTTCAATAGAGAAATATACTTTAAATGTCCCTGCACGTGGAGAAGGATTGTATTTGTTTACAATATCTCTGTCATCAGCAAGCGTAATAACTAAAAACTTCATCTGGATTATCAAAGTTGGAGCTCTTAACTTCCACTTTAAACATATATATTTTTTTAACAATATTTTCTATCTCCATTGGACATGAAGATGCTTCAACAACATCAGAAGTCTAAGAAAAAAAAAATATTTACAGTGGTTAAAGAAACTATAATATAAGAAAAAAAATATAATCTCAGAAACTTATAGAAGTTAAAGAGTATTGTTGCAAAATGTGTCTGCACTAGCGGTGTGGCCCACCACGGGCCTGGGCCAAACGGGCCTGGCGGGCCTGGACATGAGACGGGTCTGGGCCTGGCGGGCCCGGTCCTGGGGCGGGCTCGTGGGTAGGGACCGGCCCGCTACG
>MCJB01007502.1:95420-115816 GCA_002018475.1 Nicotiana obtusifolia
GGGGGAACGTCAATGGGGAAAATGGAAAAGAAATAGTCACATGCATAGTTTACGTGACTTGTATATATTTTGTCCACGTCATCTCTGCCACTGTCGCGTGTGTGTCACGTCTTCTTTTTTCCAAGATAGGGTATTTTTCCAATTTAAGTAATACTGTTGAAATGAAATTATTTTATTTATTTTAAGAGTCATCACTTGGAATGGTTATTTATGACGTTCAAGTCGTCATTTATTTTGAATTCCAAATTAAGAAAAATTGACTTTGTTTTGAATGCGAACACAGAAGACGGGGTACGGAATTCTATTAACCCGAGAGAAGGTGTGAGGCACTCCTAGATTTTGTAGTTTTAGCACGGTCACTTTATAATTACACTTGGTTTAATTATCTGATTATTATGTGTTTTACACCTATTTTGCATTTTTACCCTTTTACCGCTTTTTATTATGCATTTTAAATATTTATGAAATTTATTGAACAAGTTACGATGTTGTACACTTGTTGTTTTATACACACTGCAAATCGTGCCATGTGAAACGTACCTGCAATTCGCAATATGTTTTATTTTAATTATTTGAAGTTGTAGTTGAATCGCGCATTTGAGTTGAGATTTACACATTATAATTATACCACAAAAATCATACTCATAATCAAAATAATTTATTATTAATCGCGCCTAAATCAAACTACTATGTTCGAAATAATTATTCTTGAGACTGTTATAAGGCCTTGAGTTATGGTAAGTATTGTGGATAAAGTGTGAGACTTGGTCATTGTTATCATTGAGAAGCTCATCTATATCTAAAGCCCTTAATAAGGGTTAGCTTAGCTTATTTGTTTATTGATGTTGGGCCTAGCAGACATTTGGCCCAGATCCAATATTCTCAAACATTTAGGGGTGCTTATCGAGCGGATCGGACGGATAATTATATTTAATGGTTCGACTTATCGGTTATCGGATTATAAATATAACAATTCGCTAGCTATCTAATAAGACAACGGGCGAATTAGTATCGGATTAATAATTATCGGGCGGTTAATCGGCTAAACCAAATAGAAAATTTTTGAACAATCATAGTCTTGTGAATACCAAACAGCCAAATTGCATAGGTAACTGGCTTTTATCATTTCAACTTACCATTCATAATCCTCAGTACATTATGAAATGAACACATGTCATGGAGTACGCAGAACAATCTCTGAAACAAAATTTTTGAATGCTCAATGAAGATATCTCAATCATTGCACCTAAATGAAGCAGCAACCTTAATTATCAAGCCAAATAATAGGAATGGAGCAGAGAATAAAGGACTGTGATCACTTTCTATTGGCCATTTTTTGATCATAGCATCTTGCTACACTTTCTCTGTTCCAATGTCTATGTTGTTCTCATATCCAACATGTACATAGTATATTGTGGGATTTATTACTTTAGAACAAATTTTTTGAATACTGAATGAAGGTAAAAGTATACATATAAAAATTCTTAATGGATTAACAGTTTATCAGATAAGAAAATTGAGTAATCCGCCCCCTAACCGTTAAGTCTTTAATTATAAAATCTTAATCCATTCACCATCCATTACCCCAATAATCCGACATCAGCCATTGGTTCGATTCGATCAATGATTACAGTTCGATTTTGAACAACCCTAACCTAAACCCCACTTTACATGTGAACATGGTCTATTTTTATTTAAACAAATTGGGTCTTCCTCTTTCTCTACTATTTTTAACTTTATGAGACAGATCAACAAAATCAACTAAAATCTGTTAATTCTGTTAGGATATACTATTAACCATGCGGTTTGATTATAGTATTATGTTTTATTTTTTTTGGAATAATTATTTATTTATTTATTCAATTCAATGAAGTCTTAATTTAAATAGATCATTTGTTCATATGTGTGCTCTTTACTTATATAGTAGACGATTTAGTGTATGGAGCTTTAGCTCATGCGTGGAAGATTAAATTGTCGGTTCTTATAAGTTATAAAGTTAATGTTCACAATCAAAGATGAAACTGGGCAAAGTATCTTGATGATTGTAGCATAAGATTAAATTATAATCTATCTTGATTATGGGAATGGTTCAGTTTCAACTTCTTATGCTAGTACATTTTTTTGTATTGGACGGACCAAGTAGAGATAAGTGTTTTTGTGCTGAATATATAAAACTACCTCTCTAGCTCATTGAATGTTCTTATACTCTTAATCTTGATATGATTGTTATGATCAATGTGCTTTGTTCATTATTTTGATTTATTAAAAGGTACGTCTCAACGGCGAGTTAATGTATTCCTGGTAAATTGGATAATGGCAAAGTGCATTTGTGAAATAACAATTAGTTGATAGAATCCGTGTCTTGACCTTGAGATTGATGATACCTCTTTATGGATGCTTGAAAGTTTTTATGTGAAAACCCTGCAGGTGGATTTTGTATCCGTCACATGAAATAAGTTAAGCGGAAGTATAAAGGATTAAATTAGTCGATGAATTAAATTGTCAGTAATTTAATTTATTTGATTGGTGTCAGTAATCTTAACACGGGGAGTTAAATAAGTTTTTAATGAATGGTTTCGAAATTAAACAGAGGAGTGCAATTACAGTTTTCTAGTGGAATAAATTATAATTTATTGTGGTAGGATTAATTCATTCATATTCTGAATTAATACCACAATAGAAAACCTCGTTATTAAATCTGTGGTCCCTGCTGTGCCTGAATATTCTAGAACAAGGAAATTAAAAGGAAAAATAGTATCCTTGGTGGGTTAGGACACTGCTACACATCCTTGGTGGGTTAGGAGACTGTTACACGTTTTTGGCTAGGGTTTACCCTAAAAAACGTGGATATATAAAAAAAGCAATTAAACCCTATGGATCATTCTTCTTTAGCCGAAATATTTGCCACTCAAGTATTACGTTCATAGAACTTCAGGATACACAGCAGAAGATCGTAGACCTGGAGAGCACGGACACTATTGAAGACTTGTGCAACAGCTTCAAAAGGTTAGTGTTACAATATCGTATTTGATTATGTTTGTCTAGTTTATATGTGAGAATATGATCTTGGGTGCTTGCTTCCGATGCGTTTTTATGCGTATTTTCTATCAAATTCAACTTAATCAAATTAACAAGTTATAGCTGTAAATAAATCCACAGAACTATCTAACATGAAACAAGAAAAAATAATAATTTAAAAGAAAACAACCAAACGTTTGTCTTTTTCATCTTCTTGGTCCTTTCAAACTATTAGTTTATATCTTTGCTTAACTAGCAGTTCACTCTCAACATCAAACCTCAGTATTCATAAACTCAATTTTGAACTATACCTACAAACTGTTAGGATATACTATTAACTATGCTGTTTGATTATAGTATTATGTTTTTTTTTTTTTTGAAACAATTATTTATTTATTTATTCAATTCAATAAAGTCTTAACTTAAATAGATCATTTGTTCATATGTGTGCCCTTTACTTATATAGTAGACGATTTAGTGTATGGAGCTTTAGCTCATGCGCGAAAGATTAATTTGTCGGTTCTTATAAGTCATAAAGTTAATGTTCACAATCAAAGATGAAACTGGGTAAAGTATCTTGATGATTGTAGCATAAGATTAAATTATAATCTATCTTGATTATGGGAATGGTTCAGTTCCAACCTCTTATGCTAGTACATTTTTGTGTATTAGACGGACCAAGTAGAGATAAGTGTTTTTGTGCTGAATATATAAAACTATCTGTCTAGCTCATTGAATGTTCTTATACTTTTAATCTTGATATGATTATTATGATCAATGTGCTTCGTTCATTATTTTGATTTATTAAAAGGTACGACTCAGTTGCGAGTTAATGTATTCCTGGTAAATTGGATAATGGCAAAGTGCATTTGTGAAATAACAATTAGTTGATAGAATCCGTGTCTTGACCTTGAGATTGATGATACCCCTTTATGGATGCTTGAAAGTTTTCATGTGAAAACCCTGCAGGTGGATTTTGTATCCGTCACATGAAATAAGTTTAGCGGAAGTATAAAGGATTAAATTAGTCGATGAATTAAATTGTCAGTAATTTAATTTATTTGATTGGTGTCTGTAATCTTAACACGGGGAGTTAAATAAGTTTTTAATGAATGATTTCGAAATTAAACAGAGGAGTGCAATTACAGTTTTCTAGTAGAATAAATTATAATTTATTGTGGTAGGATTAATTCATTCATATTCCGAATTAATACCACAATAGGAAGCCTCGTTATTAAATCTGTGGTCCCTGCTGTGCCTGAATAATCTAGAACAAGAAAATTAAAAGGAAAAATAGTATCCTTGGTGGGTTAGGAGACTGTTACACATCCTTGGTGGGTTAGTAGACTTCTACACGTTTTTGGCTAGGTTTACCCTAAAAAACGTGGGTATATAAAGAAAGCAATAAAACCCTAAGGATGATTTATTCTTCAGCCGAAATACTTGCCACTCAAGTATTACGTTCATAGAACTTCAGGATACACAGCAGAAGATCGTAGACCTGGAGAGCACGGACGCTATTGAAGACTTGTGCAACAGCTTCAAAAGGTTATTGTTACAATCTCGTATTTGATTATGTTTGTCTAATTTACATGTGAGAATATAATCTTGGGTACTTGCTTCCGCTGCGTTTATATGCGTATTTTCTATCACAAACTAATTACCAAACAAACAATTAACAGAGAATAATTAAAGCATGGAAGTAGTAACTAAAGTAGAAATGGACCTTTTAGCCGGAGATTCCTTTATTACTTTGAAAATGAGAACTCCGCTAACATTAGGATAGGGGAGGTTTTTATAGCAGAATCTGAAATAATATGGTGTGTTATCATAAAATGTTAAACTAAACAAAAGTTATTGTAGACTTCATCACAGCAATAATATAGGGTTGACATTATTATTAATTGTATAAAATGATATAATATAATATAGTAATTATTATCCGTTAAGTACCTAGCTATTACATAGGATAGGACTCTTGATTTGAATTGGTTTCACTTTGCCGTTAACCGTCTCCTAATAACATAAAGATTCTTAATCTTTTTAGACTCCTTATAGATGTAAGCCATTATTAAGTACATTATATTTATATATATTCTCGTTAGAAGTTGCATAATATTTCTTCTACCTTTTTATCATTATTTTGCCATGATTAACCACGAAGGTTTTATTTTGCAACGAGGAAGCAGAATGTTATCATCCAATTGTCAACTTATCTATCATTGTTCCTAATTATTTTCTCATTATCACCAGCTCTTGCAGTTAAGAATGTACGTTCTTCACCCTACTGTATATAATTAAAATTTACTTTTGCTATTCATATTAAATTTTAAATACTTTGAACGAAAATCCCAACTTCGCCATTAGCTGGTGGTGAAAAAACTCAAAAAACTTATAGCATGCAGAGCGCACCAATAGCCAACTATATATATATATATATATATATATATATATATATTTATATATATTGTGTTTGTCAAAGATCACTAAAATTTCAATAAGCATTAAGTGTTGAACTTATAGTTTCCAACGTGTGACTTACTCAATAGTAAGTATCTAAAAGTTGAACCTGTTATTACATCCTGGATTCGCTTTTGTATATAACTATTACCTTTAATTCTTTTCGATCCATTTTATCCGATTTATTTTTTGGTCTTTTTAGATTATTAAAACAGTCGTACATAGTGTACTTGGGGAGCACTCTCATGGTCCAGGAGTAACATCTGATGTTCTTCACAGTGTGATAGATTCTCATCACGAGTTTCTTGATTCATTTTTGGGAAGGTATTTATGGTGCTACATATTGTCAATTACTCATATATCATCTTTTTTTATTCTAATTCTATTCTTTTTTTAATTTAAGTTTTATGCACTGACAGTATAAAATATATTACAGTAATGAGAAGGCTAAGGATGCCATCTTCTACTCATAAAAGACAAATAAATGGTTTTGCTGCTGTCCTTGAAGATGACCAAGTGGAGGAGATTCAACATATGTATATTATATATTGTGAACTGTGAAACACTAATCTAATCTAGTAATATGATTAAAGTTTTAGCTAAGCATACTAAGTTTGTGAAAAAAATATAATGCAGGGCACCGAGTGTGATCTCTATTTTCTTGAATAAAGCTAGAAAACTACACACAACTCATTCATGGGAATTCATGATGCTGGAAAAGAATGACGTCGTTCATCCAAGTTCGCTATGGAAGAAGGCTCGATTTGGTCAAGACATTATTATCGCGATTCCTGTACACATTTTTTGAAAATGTGAACAAAACGACATGGCATCAAATGTAGGATAAGACTCGCCGCTGAACGGAAACCTCGGCGAACGCACTTGACTAGACCTCGGTTAAAGCCCAGGTGCTGAAGCCATTTTGGGGCTGTTGTTTTGTGCGAAAAGCTGCTGTTTCACTAAGTACCGGGGGGCTGTTTCTGGCCTGTTTCGTGATTGTTTTGGCAGCTACTTTGGGGCTATTTTTGAGCTGAGTTTTAATGGTACTCACTACTGGTTTTTGGGTGAAGGAAGAGGGAGTTTTCATCTGCGTTTTTCAGTGATTTTTGTTGGGTTTAAGCTTGATTAGCTTAAAATAAAGAGTGAAATGGAAAATGGAGGGAAAATAAAATACTTGAATTTCCCTCCTTGACAAAGAGATATTGTCCCATATTGGAGGAAGAAAAGACTTTTAATGGGTATATATACAATTGCTCTTTCTTCTAGCTCTTAAAGAGTTAAAAAGAAGGCAAGCATCACGCTGTTGTCGTCACTTTGGCTTTGGCTTTGGCTTTGGCTTCGGTCAAAGATTGATTGATTAACTTTTTTAGACAAATTTCTTTTAATTATTTAATAAAATATTAATTAAATTAGCTCCCGTTTTTAAGTGACTATTCTGAAGAGCTGTGAACTTTCATAAACAGTACTTCCATTGGCTATAAATTCGTTTAATTCCTCAGATTCTTACTTATGAATTTTTTTCTGAACTTCAACTCTTTTTCTTCTTCTGCACAAATATATTCCAGTGTGATTTACAGCCATTAAGTGGTTCGCCGTTCATCGATTTTTTGGTACCGATACTAGTGAGTTAAATCGTTCTATCCTGGAGGATAATATTCCTTAGTGTATTCAGTGGGCTTTATTTTTTTTTTAAAACTACTGTTTCATTATTTAATATTAGTAGTACAGATTGATAACAATCTTAAGAAAATTATTTATTGTAATCTGTATTCTGCTTTTGGAGATTAAAACATGTGTGGTTTTCTACTCCTTCTGGAGTTTTCTATTCTGATTTGAAGATATTAAAATTTCATCGGAGCATTAAAATTCAGAAAACGATTTGAAGAAAATAAAAACTTCATCATTTTCTGTAAAACAGTATATAAAAACTTCGATTTTTACTTCTTAAACATACTATTTATCGTTAATTACAGTACTGTTTACTATTCTATTTTTTTGCCATTAATTGAATTCTTCTGTTGTTGACAGTGAGAAATAGCAACTGATAATGGAAATCCTTCTGCGACTGTTGCGGCAACAAGCCAAACTGCTGTTCCACCGGCCGAGAAAAAGGGAAAATTTTCTGGAGCCAACTTCAAAGGAAGGCAGCAGAGGGTGATCTTCTGGCTTACCACACCATGTATGTAGAAATGCACCAGTGAAGAACCTCCAGTGCTTGCCGCGGACATGCCGGACAACGAGAAATTTATTATTGTTGAGGCGTGGAAATGGACAGATTTTCTTTGCAAAGGCTATATCCTAAGTGCTTTGAGGATGACTTGTACAATGTCTATAGTATTATGAAGACTTCGAAAGAATTATGGGACGCACTTGAGAAGAAGTACAAGACTGAAGATGCATGCTTGAAGAAGCTTGTGGTTGCCAAGTTTCTAGACTATAAAATGATAGACAGCAAAACCGTTGAAACCTAAGTTCAAGAGCTTCAACTTATTTTTTACAACCTTATTGCTGAAGGTATGGACGTGAATGAAGCATTTCAAGTGGCTGGAATGAATGAAAAATTGCCTCCTTCGTGGATAGATTTCAAAAACTATTTTAAGCACAAACTCAAAGAAATAAAGTTGGAAGATCTTATGATTCGTCTCAAGATTGAGGAAAATAACAAAATAGCCGAGAAAAAGTCTCGTGGAAATTCAATGATAATAGGAGCTAATATCGTTGAAGAGACATCTCCAAAAAGTAAGAATAGGAAGAGATCTTCTGGACAAACTAAAAAGCAGAAAAAGAAATTCAAGGGCAACTGCTACAATTGCGGAAAAGCCGGTCACAAAGCCCCTGATTATCGTCTCCTGGAAAATGATAAGAGGAAGGGACAGGCCAACATAGTAGAGAAGAATGATGACATTGATGAACTGTGTGCAATGCTTTCTGAATGCAACTTATTTGGAAATCCGAAGGAGTGGTAGATTGACTCTGGAGCCACTCGACATGTTTGTGCTGTCAAAGAAGCATTTGTGACTTACCCTACTGTTGGTCCCGAAGAAGAGCTTTCTACAGGAAATACTGCAACAGCCAAGATCGAAGGTTATGGGAAGATATTCCTGAAGATGACTTCCGGCAAGGTGTTAACGCTCAACAATGTTCTTCATGTTCCTACTATTAGGTAGAATCTAGTTTCTACTTCTTTACTTGTTAAGAATGAATTCAAATGTGTATTTGTATCTGACAAAGTTGTTGTAAGAAAGAATAAAATATATGTTGGAAAGGGCAATCCCACAGAGGGCCTTTTCAAACTAAATATAATGGTTGTTGACAGTATGAATAAAATTTCAGTTTCTTCTTATTTATTGGAGTCAAATGATTTATGGCATATTCGTTTAGCACATGTCAATTACAAAACCTTGCGAAAGTTAATTAATTTAGAAGTATTGCCTAAATTCGAGTATAATAAATCAAAATATCAAATATGTGTTGAATCTAAGTTTGTAAAATATCCTTATAAGTCTATTGAAAGGAATTTAAATCCTTTAGACTTAATTTATACTGATATTTGCGATATGAAGTCGACACCATCTCGAGGTGAAAACAAATATTTTATAATATTTACTGACGATTGTACTCGATATTGTTATGTTTATTTGCTTAATAGTAAGGATGAAGTAATTGAAGCATTTAAGCGATACAAGAATGAAGTGGAGAATCAATTGAATAAAAAGATCAAAATGATTAGAAGTGATATGGGTGGAGAATATGAATCTCCATTTGTAGAAATATGTTTGGAATATGGATTTATCCATCAAATTACTGCCCCTATACACCTCAATCCAATGGAATTAAGGAAAGGAAAAAATCGGACATTAAAGGAAATGATGAATTTTTTATTAATAAGTTCTGGATTACTGCAGAGTTTGTGGGGGGAAGCTATCCTTACAGCTAACTCAGTACTCAACAGAGTACCCCGCAGCAAAACGCAATATATTCCATATGAGAAATGGAAAGGAAGAAAATCCAACTTGAAAATATTTCAAAGTGTTGGGGTGTTCAGCCAAGGTACAAGTACCTTTACCCAAAAGGGTAAAAATCGAACAAAAAACTGTAGATTGTATTTTATTGGATATGCTACAAACAGTAAAGCATGTCGATTTTTGGTTCCTATATCTGATAATCCCGAAATTCATGTTAATACGGTAATTGAATCAGATAATGCTGAATTCTTTGAAAGCATCTATGTGTATAAAACTGAATGGGAGTCGTTAAGTAAAAGATCTAAACGACCACGGGAAGAACAAAAGGAAAATCTTCCAAGTAATGAAGATCCAAGGCGTAGTAAACGTCAAAGAACATCTACTTCCTTTGGACCCAATTTTGTGACATTCTTGCTTGAAAATGTGCCTCAAACGTTCAAAGCATCTATGTTATCTTCTGATTTAGCATTTTGGAAAGAGGCAGTCAATAGTGAGATTCAATCAATTTTGGATAACCATACATGGGAATTGATTGATCTTCCTCCAGGAAATAAGCCTTTAGGTTTGAAATGGATCTTTAAACAGAAAATGAAAGTTGATGGCACTATTGACAAATATAAGGCAAGACGTGTTGTCAAAGGTTATAGACAAAAGGAAGGTCTTGCTTATTTTGACACTTACTCGCCAGTAACGAGGATAACATCTATTAGGGTGTTAGTGGCACTGGCGGCCGTGTATGGTCTTGAAATCCATCAAATGGATGTTAAAACAGCTTTCTTAAATGGAACATTGGAGGAAGAGATTTACATGGAACAACTTGAGGGTTTTGTTGTTCGGGGTAAGGAAAAAAAAGTGTGCAAACTTGTTAAGTCACTTTATGGACTTAAACAAGCACCTAAACAATGGAATGCCAAATTTGACCAAACAATATTGGCGAATGGGTTTAAAATCAACGGTATGACAAATGTGTTTATATTAAAAATACTCAAGGTCATGAAGTCATTGTTTGTTTGTATGTTGATGACATGTTGATAATGAACAAAAATATGGCAAATATAGATGCTACTAAGCGCATATTGGCTAGCAAATTTGACATGAAAAACTTAGGAGTTGCTGATGTGATTTTATGAATCAGAATTCACAAGACTCCACAAGGTTTAGCATTATCACAATATTACTACATTGAAAAAGTACTTGATAAGTTCAAGAATTTGGATTTCAAGATTGCCAAGACTCCAATTGACGTAAGTTATGCACTTCAAAAGAGTGAAGGTGAAAGTGACTCACAACTGGACTATGCAAGAGTATTAGGAAGTTTGATGTATATCATGAATTATACGCGACCAGATATAGCATGTGCTATTAGCAAACTGAGTCATTTTACAAGTAATCCTAATCAAATGCATTGGATGGCAATGAAACGAGTTTTGGGGTATTTGAAACATACCCAAAATTATGCTTTGCATTATAACAAATATTCCTCTATGATCGAGGGATATAGTGATGCAAATTGGATCACTGGATCATCTGAAGTTCAATCCACGAGTGAATATATTTTCACAATTGAGGATGGAGCAGTGTCTTGGAAATCATCCAAACAAATGTACATCGCCCGTTCTACAATGGAATCTGAATTCATAGCTTTTGGTAAGGCCGGTAAAAAAGCCGAATGGCTCCGAAATTTCTTGGAAGATATTTCATTTTGGCCCAAACCTTTTGCACCTATATGTATATATTGTGATAGTCAAGCGGCAATAGGCAAGGCAGGGAGCGTTACATATACGAAAAATCTCGTCACATACGACGGAGACACAATACCGTTAGACAACTACTCTCTAGTGGTGTTATCACTATTGACTACGTAAAGTCAAGAGATAACGTGTCAGATCCACTTACAAAAGGCCTATCCAGAGAGGCAGTTGAAAGATCATCAAAAGGAATGAGGTTAAGGCCTAGGACAAGTCATCATGGGGGTAACTCTAACTAGCAGACTGGAGATCCCAAGAGCTAGGTTAAAAGAGATCAAACAAAGTTATGAATGACGGTTCAACATTGTCAAATAACTCAACCTATTCTCGTAAGAAAGACAATATTCAGAAATCAAGGTAAAGCATTAAGGTTTTTTGATGAGTCAATAAAGCTTAAAGTTTTTTAATGATTTGCTAAGTCTGGCAGAATATGACCATGCGAGTGTGAAGTCTAACTCGCTTCAAGGGGAATGAAAGTAAATGCCCATTCTTTAAACACTGAAACCAGGTGGTGTTCATGGCTGAAACGAATACAACCGTGAGAACCATAGATGGTTAAGGGTTGATTGTGTGACTTATGATTGTCTAGGTATACAACAAAGCTTGTATGGTTCAAAGATATCAAATCTACCGATTGACCGAGTATATCCGATATAAGTTCACTATAGAAAGTTCAAAGAGAAACTTACTTATCCAGATAGAATTAATCCTTGCATGTAAATCACACATTCGTCCGTACATTTCTTTGTCTTATAGCCATTCCTCATTCATGTGAGGGATTGTTGGGTTTAAGCTTGATTATCTTAAAGTAAAGAGAATGAAAAATGGAGGAAAAATAAAATACTTGAATTTTCCTCCTTGACAAAGGGACATTGTCCCATATTGGAGGAATAAAAGGCTTTTGATGGGTATATATACAATTGCTCTTCTTCTAGCTCTTAAAGAGTTAAGAAGAGGGCAAGCCTCGCACCGTTGTCGCTTGGCTCGGCTTCGGATCCGGATTTGGTCAAAGATCGACTTATTGATTAATGTTTAGACAATCTTTTTTAATATTTAATAAAATATTAATTAAATTAGCCCAAATATGCAACCCGAACTAGATCCGTGCGCTACCCGATCTAGTTCTTCCCGGATTTTATTTAAATTTTCCTCCCGTTTTTAAGTGCTTGTTCTGAAGAGTTGTGAACTTTCAGAAACAGTACTTCCATTAGCTATAAATCCGTTCAATTCTTCAGATTCTTACATACGAATTTTTTTTCTGAACTTCAACTCTTCTTCTTTTTCTTCTGCACATATATATTTCAGTGTGATTTACAGCCATTAAATGGTTTGCAATTCATCGAGTTTTTGGTACCGATACTTGGTGAGTTAAATCGTTTTATCCTGGGAGGATAATATTTCAGCACCTCGGGTACTTGAGGGGAATAATTTCCTTAACGACACACTGTGTATTCAGTAGACTTGATTTATTTTCAAAATTATTGTTCGTTATTTAATTTTAGTAGTACAGATTGATAACAATTTTTTGGGGGGAATTTGGAGCTAGTTTTGACTGTTTTAAAGGTGTTTTTGAGCTGGAGTTGAGGCATTTTTGGGGTGTTAATGGCTAATTTTTCCTCGAAGAAGGAGGATGCTAGCATTTTTCCTAATTTCGTGCCCTCTGTTTCCCGTCCCCTTTTCGTGCGTAAAGAATGTCTCTCTCTATTCTGTTATATCTCCCTTTTTTACGTTGAGCATCAGGAAATATTCTCTATCCTAATGTATGAGCTGGGTTTCCATGACTTAGATTTCACTGGTTCTCTGCTTTACTTGGACTAATAATAAACAATTTACGCATATGTTTATTATGGAACATTTAGATCCTTTTTTGGCTAACTCTAACTGGCTTAATCTTTTCCAAAATTGTTCCGTACTACACCTTTCATGCACGCACTCTGATCATTGTCCTCTCCTATTAAATCTTGCGCGTGCTACTACGCGCTCATCCTCTGGATTTAAATTTGAAACTATGTGACTTACACACCCGGAATTTACTCCTCTAGTACACTCTATATGGGGATCCTCACATGATTATTAAACACTTTACGGATATTATCCAAAATTGGAACCATAATTTTTTTGGCAATATCTTTCATAAAAAGAATATGTTAGTGGCACGTATTGCTGGGCTTCAATGTCTGGATCCCCAACATAAAATTGCTTTCCATCATAATTTAGAAAATAGCCTTAATTCAAGAATTTAACTTGCTTTTTACAAAATGAGGAAGATTTCTGGAAACTTAAATCTTGAATTCAATATTTTCATGATGGAGATGCTAATACAAAAATTTTTCATCTATCAACTGTTCATCGACGTCGTAAAAATAGAATTTGGTCTTCATGACTCTCTGGGTAATTATACTTTTGATCCTGCCTCTATTGTTCACACTATCACGTCCCATTTTCATAATATTTACACAACTGTTCTTCTTCTTAGCTTAAACCAACCACCACAACTTGCTCCGACGACTTTATCTTCTAATGTTTCCTGCACATTAGCGAGACCTATTTCCTCTAATGAAATTTACACTTCTATTCATTCCTTTAAACCTCTCAAGGCCTCCGGTCCTTATGGCTTTCATCCTATCTTTTTCCAAAACTACTGAATTGATACGCCCAATGCCATTGAACACATCGTTAACCGTATACGCCCTCATTCAAACACCTTCATCAGTCCCTATCAGAGTAGTTTTATTCCGGTCGTCGTACCCTTGACAATACTATTATTGTTCAAGAAGTTGTACATACTTTTCAATCAAGAATGGGTTAACAAGGCCATATGCTTCTCAAATTGATTTTTAAAAAGCTTTTGATCACTTTGAATGGTCTTTTATTCATTATTCTCTCTGTACGTAGCCTCAACTTTCCTCCTTCCTTAATTAAACTTATTATGTACTGCATTACATCCTCTTCCATTGCCATACTTATTAATGGCAAACCTTCTCCATTTTTCTTCCCAACACGAGGCATTCGTCAAGGTGATCCTTATCACCTTATATTTTTATTATTTGTATGGAAACTTTCTCTCGCCTCATACAACTTTCTGTCGATGATCACCTGGGATCTAATAAAACTATCCCGCCATGGTCCGTTGATTTCACATCTCCTTTTTGCCAATGATCTTATCCTTTTTGCTAAAGCTGATGTTAAAAATGCCACTACTATCGATAACGTTCTCCAAAAATTTAGCATCCTTGCTGGTCAAAAGATTAATAACTTGAAATCCAGCATTTATTTTTCCCCTAATATGGTCACTCCACTCAGACATCAAATTTTTTCTATACTTAATATGCTCATTTCCAACACTGTCGGCAAAATATCTTTGCGTTCCTATTACCAATCTCCAATCCAAGAGCTCTGATTATCAGTATTTACTTGACCGTATAAATAATCGCGTACAAGGATGGAAAACTAAATTCCTGTAAAACTCTCATCCAGACGGTTTTGGCCTCTACTTCCAACTATGCCATGCAGAGCAATCTATTATCTCCTAAAATCATTCATAACATTGATAAGATTCAACGTAATTTTCTTAGGTTTCTACTACTACCCAGAAAAAGCTTCACCTGGTTAATTGGCATACTGTTACTCTACCTCGCCAACGAGGTGGTTTGGTCCTCCAAAAAACTAAAGGAAAAAAATATTGTTTACCTGTCTAGCTTAGCTTGGAGATATCGACCCAATCATCTCTCGGCTAAAATTCTTCGAGCTAAATGTCACCTTCCCAACCATGATCTAATCCCTAAGCAGGGATCCTCCTTTATCTGGAAAAGTTTTGTTAAGGGCCATAATTTTTTGAAACCTGCTATTAAATGGAATATTGGTCACGGCACTAATACAGATCTTTGGCATGATAATTGGCTTGTAAATAATACTAATCTCTGAAGCCTTATCAAGGGCCCCTCCACTCAACTTGAATCTGCTTTCACAGTGGATCGTATTATTTCTCATGCGGCATGGGACCTTACTCTACTATCTTTTGATTTTCCCCTACACATTTCATGACTCATTCACAATACTTATTTTAATCCTTCTTATCCATGAACTGATACGTTCTGCTGGAATTTTACTTCCACTGGCCTATTCTCTACTAAATCTGCTTATCATCTTTACCTTCGCTCATATTCTTCCACGCCTCTCCTGAATATCCTGGCATTTAATGGTTATGGCACCTACATATCCTAAATAAAATCAAAACTTTTCTTTGGCTACTTCAGCTTAATAAATTACCTACTGCCTCTCATCTTACTTCTCTCAATATTATCCCTAACTCGAATTGTCACCAATGTCCTAACACACCTGAAAATATACATCATATCTTTTTTCAATGCCTAATGGTCTCCCATATTTGGTCAACGTTTGGCATACAACCTCATATTGGTTCCCTCATAGACTGGCTCCAACTATTGTCCACACACCCTCAGGACTCATTCATCTATCATGATATTGTAGTTCCTGCTTCCTCTCTTGTCCCTTTTACCCTTTGGCACATTTGGTTAGCTCGCAATAATAATGTTTTTAATCATCTCGATACACTTCCTTCTGTGCACAACATTTGCTTTCATCTCATTGAATTCCTCTACCTCTCCCCTGTGCTCCCCTCCCCCCACCCCCTTCCCACACTCAATATATCAAGTGGCACCCCCCTACACTACTCCTTTTAAGCTTAATATTGATGGCACATTCCATAGTCTTAACAATCAAGCGGCTGCAATTGGTATTTTTCGTAGTACTCATAGTCATTGGATTTGTATTTACACTTTGCCTCTCCTTTCCTCTTCCGCTCTAGAAGCTGAACTTATGGCATTATTATTAGGCTTGCAGCCTGCTCTCTCTCATAATTTTCATCCGTTAATTATTGAAACTGACTCGCAAGTTCTACTCTCGATGCTTCGAGATGATAATGCTCTCTACTCACACCTTACTTTGGATTGTAGTCATTACTGCGACAACTGCAATATGTGGAACTTAGGCATATCTATGGGGAGGCAAATTCTGTAGCTAATTCCATGGCAAAGTTTGGTATGACCTTAGCTCCTGTTGATGGCCAAACAGTCGTGGCATCCCTATGTTTTATAGCTCCCCCGCCCTTTGTTTTATCTGCTTGCAATAAGGACTGTTTTGAGACTGTTATAGCTCCAGCAGTTTCCCTGTATACTTCTGTTACTCTTTTTGTTTAATCTAATATAACTATTTTTATTAGCAGAAAAAAATGTATGAGCTGGGTATGGATGGATAATAATAAGAAATTTCTTGAAGCCTACGTGTAGGAGCTGCACTAGGGGAGTATTATGTAGGTAAGGTGCATGTGAATATTTGGAGAATCCAAATTGCCAAAAATGTGTTAATTGGTGAACCAGAAAAGATGAAAGGAATTAGAATGTTAATGATGTCAAAGTGCCCAGGTGAGGTCATGAGAGAATAATAAAATGTGAGTATGGAATGATAAATCTAGGAAGATTGTACGAAAAACTAATTAACTAAGCTGAAGAAAACTTTACACAAGTCTTTAGCTTATTGATAAAAGCTAGACTAAAGAAAACATATCTTTCTTCTTCTTTTTTTTTTTTTTTTGTAAATTTCTTTCTTTTAAATAAAAATAAAACTAATATCTAAATGAGAGACTCTATTTTGTGATTTTTAATTTTCTTAAATACAAAAAAGCGAAATAAAGGCTAACATATGTAGATTAAAAAAAATATTTACATACTAAAAAGTGTTGAAAAATATAAATTATGATGAAAAAAATTAGGTGCTCTGAATGTGCATCGTTAACGATTAAATAGGTTTATTAGTAATCAAATACGCGAATTTGAGTGTTTAAATGAGAACGCTGTAAGTTTGTGTATCGGCTTTGCAAATGAAAGCAAATTTAAGTGGCCACAAGTTCATTTCGCTAATATAAAAACTTAATTTATGCATTTTTAGTTTGTCTTTTTTTCTGTTGGTAAGTGCGTTGTTTTTTCTCTTGTGGAATATTCATTTGGTTTAGCTCCTTTTTCATTATTATATTCTTCTCCAACACTTACATACGGTGCATTATAATGAGCTTTTTCTTACGTTTAAAATACTTCAATTGCTCTGTCAAGTACAACAAACAATCGCTTTAACATAAGAAAAAGTTGTGTTAAAGCAACTTGCTCAACTTTACGCTACAACAGCAAAGTGTACAAAATCAGGCAAATACGTATAGGAATTAACTGCTGGCCGAATCCAGATGCGTTTTAAATTAATAATTTATATATATTTAATGAATTTTAAGTTAAATACACAGTTTGAATCAAAGCTACTATGTTCTAGTTGAACCCGCTACCGATACTCTAGCTCCGTCCCGGCTAACTACTCAGTAGTCACTCTCCTTCCATCCACCATATTCTTCTTCTGCAGATGTCTTCTGTCAAATTATTCAACATATCATGAGCCATTATATTCGCATTCCATCGCGAGGAAAAAAAAAAAAAAAAGCACCGTTAAAAATTCATGTGATCATCTATGAAAGACAATCTATGGTCTGTGTCGGTTATAACCTTCTACAAGTTGTTTGCTATCTCGCCTTTTTCGTTTCCTTTTTCCTTTAAAATTAAAGTTCTCAAGAAAATTTTACCAAGATTTAGAAAAACTACAAGATTTGTAAAGTTTGCAGTGGTGGAGCCACCTTAGGCTAATTGGTATCAATTGACACTCCTTAGTCGGGAAAATACACAATATAACTAGATAAAAATTTATTTTTATGTATTTATATTATATATTGAATACCTTTAACTTTTTTCGTACTTATGTTTTCTATTTTGATACCCCTTAGTGAAATTCCTAATTCTCGCTAGTGCATCTGAGGATTCAAAAGAATACCTTAGGGGTGAAAGTGAGGCCAACTTGAATTTCCCCACAGTAAGATTGATCACTGCCCACCACACTATATTTGCGAGGATGAATTTCAGCTCTTCCATTCTCCACTCCCAATTCAATCAATTCCTTCAAATAAATACTACAAGTGTACAATTGATTGAGTGTAAACAATATAGTATAAATGACAATCTGGTTAAATTGACCTGCAACAACCTGTATTAAAATCAAGTCTGATATGATAATGTAAACGAAAATTACTTACGTCGCTTCGCCTAGAGAGTCATCTGAGGAAAAGGTATCATGATCCATGAGCTTAAGTATAAGCTTGTACTGCTTATCTGCAGATGGATATTCTACCCTGAAATTGAACCTCTCATTCCATTTTGGTTTACTGCCTTGGCCTGCATTGTCAGTGAGCAAGAGTTCGAGAAAATTGTAATTAAAATAGATTTATTTAATTCCCTTTACACAATGTAGCTACGACACCCATTCAAACATGTTTTGGTCATTGAAGTATTTTAACTCGGGAAAACAAAAGATGGATAACTCATGATATCACATAAGACCATGCTGCTGTAAGACATTATGGTCAGATACATAAAAACAAATAAAAAAAAGTACGGGGTTGAGAATTGATCAGTCAAGAAATTTCATGTTCAGAAGATGAAAGTAACAGCAATGAGTATGTTGAGATGGATATGTAGGCATACCAGGAAAGATAAGACTATGAATGAAGTTATCAGGGACAAGGTGAGAGTGGCACCTGTAGAGAACAAGCTGCGGAAACGAGGTTGAGATGGTTCGGACGAGTGAAGAGAAGAGACATAGATGCCCCTGTTAGGAGGTGTGAGAGGTTGACCATGGCGGGTCTGAGGATGGGTAGAGGTAGTGATGCAGGTCAACCTGATCATGATACGTTTGAACCTTCAAGACCATTCACGAGAAGTCAAGCTAAAGAGCTTCATGATGCACATTTGATGGTGAATAAGAGCCAAGCACTTCTATGCACTTTGTGAAGATTGACGTGTGATGTAAGGCTATGAAAGACACTATTCTTACTTGTTTTGGAGTCCTGCATGACTAGTTCTTAAACTTAGCCAAATTATGGCCTTATTGTTAAGTTATTTGTTTCTTAGTTGGTTTAGGTTAACTAGTTATTCTTTCCTAGTTGATTTAGGCAAATGCTCATTCTATATAAGACTAAAGACTACAAAAAATGTGTGATTTATAAAAGAAAATCGGCAGCTCTATTGCTCCAAAAAATGTGTGATTTAACTTGTCCAATTTTGGTGTGATTCAAAATTGAACTCGCTCCTGTTTGATCGAACAATTTGCAAAAATAATCGTTGTCTTGAGGGTCGTTCGTATAGTATAGGTACTCCCTGATTTCATCAACAATGTTAGTAGGCTAGTTCCTATTTGTTGTCTTGATAACTTATAGAGCGTCTTGTTTCTACCTTTTGTTTTCTTGTTTCCGCGTTTAATATTGCATTAGTTGGTATCTGAGCAATAATATTGCATCAGTTGGTATTAGAGCTTGGAAAGGGTTTGTTCTTACAATCATAATCCTGTTCTTCGTGCCTTAGTTTTAGGTTCTTTATTCTTAAATTTCATTTTTAGTAAAATAAAAAAAAAGAAAAAAAGAAAAAGAAAAACGTGACAAGAAAGAAAAGAAGAGAAAACCAAAAAATTGTTGTTTGCTGAAATTCTTAAATCATCTAGGGTTGAAACTTGAAGATTTAATTGTTAAAATTTGTTCTTGAAACCAATCTTGAAGTTCTTGATCGTTTAAAAACCGTTCTTGAAACCCTAGTTGAAATCTTGAAGTAAATTCAATTGCTAGAAGAATTATCAATAGTTCTTGGTTGGATACTTGAAGTTCTTGGATGCTAATTTTTTGTTCTTGAAGCTAGTTCACGCAAATGTTGGAGTTCTTTAAGTTCTTGGACATCAATTTGTGGTCTTGAATTAGTTCATGTCTTTAATTTTGGGAATTCTTGAAGTTCTTGGAATTAAAATTGTAGTTCTTGAAGAGTTTTGCGTTGTTATTGAAGAGGGTCTTGAATCCTCAATCGTTCTTAACGAGTCTTCCTTGAATTCTTGAAGTTCTTGAACATTAATTTGATAGTTCTTGGGGAAGTCTTGAACGTGAGAGAGAGAAAGAAAAAAGGGACGAATTTGGGAGGAGAAGGAGGAGGAATAGGAAATCCTAATTCTAGTCCAATGAGGAGACAACTCCCAATCCAAAAGGGAGAAGTTTCAAGGAGTTGAAATTCTATTTGGACAAGGAGAGGAGGGGTGAATTTGGGTTGGAAAAGAA